>VXBH01006888.1:23048-57293 GCA_013400035.1 Rynchops niger | reverse complement strand
CAGTGGCCAGCGCTGGGCGGCCTCGGTGAGGGCTATCCTCCCGTCCCGTCCCCTCCCGGCCGGCCGGCGCCGCGGTGCCCATGGCGTAGCCGCCCCGCTGCGCGCCTGCCCCTCCCGGGACGCGGAGTGAAGGGACCCGCTGTCAGGTAGGTGCGGCGGCCGCGAACCCCCGCCCCGTCGGGCCGGGATGAGGCGGTGGGTGCCCCGCGGGGATGCGCCGGCCGTCGGGGCGGTCGTCCCGCGACATGTCACCCTGCGCGGGGCTGAGCGGGGACGGCAGCGGGCGGCGGGAGTGTCCCGGCGGGGCCGCCGGCCTCCGCGGAGCTGCCGGGCTGAGGAGTGCGGGACGTGCGAGGGGCTGGGACGGGCAGCGTCCACGCGTGGGCGGTGAGGGGCTGGAAGCTGTCGCCGGTGCGGACCCTGCGGGCTCCGCGGGAGAGTTAAGCGGGAGCCGTGGGGTGGGCTCCTGGCGAGGGAAAGCTACAGGTGCCCCAGCGAAAATCATTTGGGTCAGGCTGGCTGGGACGTGCTGGGCAAGTTACTGGTATCGAGCGAATCCTTCACAGATATAAACCCCAGCGTGTGTGTCGGGGTCATGGTACCCTTAATGAGGCCAGCTGGGAACCTAGTAACGTACCGGCAGAGTGTAAATTTCAGTGTATGTCGGAATAATATAAAGACCAGTATCATGTCACTTTGGTACAATTTCATTGAGGAGTTGTTGACCGGTGGGATTTACTGTTGCATATTTTTCAGGGGATGTATTGTAGTCAATTCACTGCAGCCTTCTCCTAGCAATAACAAGAGGCCGTTAAACTTAGATGTAAATGAAGTAACTTTTTCAACTTTCCCTGGTTTCAGATGCACTTGTAATTTCAAAGTTATTGTCAATGGTATGGGAAATGATACTTCTTGTCTTTTTCAAAAGAAAAGAGTTCAGGTATTGCTGCATGTGTGGTTATGCCTGTTACGCTTGCTGTGGATGTAACCAGATGTAAATCTACTTATCGCAGTTCTACTAAGCTGTAGCTGTTATAACTTAATTGCCATCACTTATTATTTTCTTCTCAAATGCATGATCATCAGCACAGTTCAGTTTTGACAGAACCCTCTTCATAGGGTTTGTAACCTATTAGAGAGAGACTTGGATGAATGAGTGCCATGATTTTGTTCTAAGAAAGAAATTTACCTGGTTGGGTCTGTGTTTATACCAAGCTAAGTATTTATTACTTTTTTTATTTACTTTTTTTTTGGATGAGGCCAAACAGGCGGATATTAGACCCCCCTCTGGGAAGAAGGCACAAAGTGAGAGAGCCACCTGCTTTTTGTTGGCGTGTGGGACCTATTAGGTTTGGGTTACAGTGAGCCCTGTTGCTATTATAGTTGCATACACAGAAGACTTTAAAACTACATATGTAAATACTACTTCTTCCAAAGACAAAATCTATTCGTGTATCACATCTTGCTGGGAATACTTTATTTCCCTTACAGTCCGCATTTTTTCCGTGAATGCCAGGGACAATGTGAGTTGGTAGCTGGGTTTTAATTAGGACTGCACAGGTGTCCTGTCAAAGTATGTCCAATGAGAGTGTTAGCAATATGTGAATGGAAGATTCTTATTCATTTGAAGAGCTCCAGTTTAACACCTGAAGGCTCTCAGGGCTTGAATTCTCACTGGGATGGAGCAGCTCTCATTAGGACACAGACCTTGGCTGACACCAGCTGCTGCAGCCGCTGCTCAGTGTTCCTGGCTGGCTGGGGGAGGAAGGGAGGGACGGGCGTTGGAGTGGGGGCAGGTTGCTGGCTTCCTTCAGTGAAGACTCCTTTACTCTGAAACTTGCTTCCCCCAATTGTTTGCTATAGTCCAACCTTGTGAAGTTTAAAGTGACACTTCAAATTTTTCTCCTCTAGCATGCTTTCCCTCCCTGGGGAGGTCTTGTTTGGTCATTGATTTTGATGCACGTTTTGTGCGTCCAGAGCCTCATCTAGTCAGAGTATGTAACTGATACCTTCCATGGGTGTGATTCCTTTTAGAAATCAAGCTTCAATTTTTATTCTCTGGCATGCAAAGCATCTTTTATATAGGTCAGCATCTTGATGCCTACCTCTAGGAGCAGCGTTTTGAAGTTAATTGCTAAACCAGCAGGGGGAACACAAAACTTTCTGTCTATGAAGTCTCTCTTCCTACTGCAGTTGCAATTTGCTAAAACCTGGGGCCTATACATTGGATAGTATTTCTTTAGAAGATGAATGTCAACTTACTTAGAAAAAAATGTGCCCCACAACCATACATTGAAATAAACACATTGTTTCTGAATACTTACTTATTAGTTTGCTCTAGGAGGTATGTCTCTCACTCTTCTGAATGGAATTTCTGTTATAGCCAGAAGTGAACTTGAAAAAACATTAGAGGTTTATTTAAGTGAAGTATCTCTTTGAAGATGTTTGAGATGAATTAATTAAACCCAAGAAATTATATTTTGAGTAATCCCCTAAAGTTTTAGATAATGAGGTAGACAAAATATTTTCACAGTAAAAGTATTACTGTATCACATGTATGATTGTCTATAGAAATCTTGAGAACTAAAGTTGAGTTGCAAAAAAGTTGTATTCTCACAAGAAACTATTCCTAGTATTTAGGCTTTCCATAAGAGAGAATATTTTTAGATATTCTCTTAGGTTTTAAGAAGTCATTACTAGCTTATTTTTGTAAAGGTCAACTGACACTCCCAGAACAGATCAATTATGATTTTTCTTTTTGATTTGTATTGGTGTAACAATTGATTATGTCTTTTGTGCTGGGAATGCTGAATGCAAAGGCTGCTGCCCAAGAAGGTTATCTGGATTACTTACATTGATCCATATTGCTTTCTAGTCTGTGAAGTCTGATGCAGCCAAACGGCAAATACTTAAGGTACGAGTATACAAACAGATCGCTGAATGCTAAGTGAAGATGGGAATTTGCAGCATGTCAGCTATTCCCTGGTAAGAGCCAGGGAACGGGCTCTTACCCTGCAGTAAATATGAGAGATCTTTCACTGATGGTGGGTAAAAACTTGCCTGGGAACATTTGCCATGGACTAGCCAGTTTGCGACTAATGAGTGATAACAATTGTGTATTCTCCCAGCCTTAGGTCTTGGAACGAGTGGAGACAAAATATAGTTCAATTGACATTAACAGTCCCAGGTCAGGTTTAAAGGAAGCGATGCAAGCTCCTCTGGTTCTGGAATGGCACTGACCACATACCGAGGTGTTAAATGAATATGAATTTTCTTCCCAATGATTCAGTGACCTGGTATACACATACTCCAGTGGCCACACATTCTTTTCTAAGAGCATTACCTGGCGTTGTTGAATTGTACTCCTTACAAATAATTATGACTGGCAAAATACGCTAGTTTATGATGTATTTATAATAAAGTAAAAGAATTTGAGGAAAACGTGAAAATCAAAATTTCATATTCATTCTGTGAATAGTACTTTAAAATGAGCTATATCTGTTTATCTTTATCAAATTTAATTCCATTGTATTTAGCACTTCTCTTTAATAGTCTGTCTGATTTCAATACATTAGTTGGCCAAGTTCAGCTTTTTTTATTTTATTTTTTTTTCCTGTTGCAACATGTTCTAAGACTTCAGAAGTCAGCTGGAAAAGACCCCTCTTTTAAATAAGTTTAGTTGTGACCTTGCAGGAGAGCTATTTAGATTGCAGGAGAAGAGCTTATCTAGAGGTCATGGGTCTGAAACAGGTTAATTATAGAGCTAACGTGTATAGGTGAAGGCAGTAGGGGTTGTGATACATAAGGTAACGTTAATGATTCTGAAAAAGAATGGCAATTCACTTATACCCTGACTTCCTCTGTAAGCATAGGCATTTTCTGTTGGAAATCAGTGTGGGTTCATTGTGCGAGTCAGGGACTCTTGTACAAGGACAACACTTTGACAATTATTTGGGTGAAGCAAAATTGTGGTTTGATTTACAAAACAGCTGTTGTGGTATTTGAAAAGATGGGCCTTTTCATGCATTAAGGCTATTATGTTAATGGACCAGGTCACTCCTCCAATATGTACAGCTCGTGTTATGTGATGGATTAGTTCCTCCCTCCGGTGTTTAAAATGACCAGTGTTTCTGAATACTTGTAGATCCGGTTATTTGGTTCACTCCAGTGATGAGGTGCGGTGATTTCCTTCTGGCATACAAATTATTTATATGAATATAGGGATTTATTGTGGCCTTCCATCTCCCTAAACTTACCCTCAAGCTTACATTTTTACAGTCTTCATGTACACGTTTAATACAAAATAATGAAAGAGAGGAAATTATATACGGTAAAAATTATACATGAGAATATCCACGTTCTGAGTGGAACGTGCCAGTGATGTGTATCTTGATTGAAACAAATCCTCATCGCAGTGCTTATAAATGATAACTTTTTCATGAAAAAAGTTTTGCCTCAACCTGAACATGTTTCTCTGCCCAACAAATTAAATTACACTGGTTATTTGGCAGACAATTAGGGAGAGGGCAGATTACTCCTACACAAAGGGAAGCTCCTTTTGACTCATTCTTTTAACTGTGTAGCACTTTAAGGTCTTCCCTATTTGTGTGGGAGAAGTTTCCTATCTTACAGATGTGCATCTGAAAATTTAGTGGCTAGCAGCTAACTTTTGATAAACGTGTTTATCTTGTGTTCTCGTTTAGCAACCTGAAGAAATAATCTATTAATCTACGTGCTTTCTAGAGTATGCTTTAATTTAGAGAGTAAAATTTCAATACAACTCTATTTTTTCCAAAATGTGGTTTTGATAATGCATGCGCTTATCTTTATAGTACCTTGTAGTTAATATTTTAACCTGTTAATTTACATTTTGTAGTATCTTATGGCCAACGGCAGTGGGGAGGGCTGACTTGTATCACTGCATCCAAATCCCCTGTAGTGGGAAACGCTGGTTTTCAATCCAGTTCAATTTGTGGACTACCTCCCCCGACTCCTGCCCTCACCAAAGAGGACTGCATCCTTATATAGCGAATTTATGCTTAGTGCCATAGTCTTGCTTTTCATTATTACTTCTTGTGGGCTTCTCACCATTAACCCAGAGAATTTTGTGTATTTGTAGGCCATGGTTTCAGAAACACTTTTCTAAATGTATAGAGGTCATTTCAAGATTTTAAAATCCAACAGAGATTTATTTAGCTTTTTTTCTGGTAGGAAGGTTTCAGGTAGAATATTTCTAGATATACTTCTAAGGTTTTGCAGTTTAGTCTTGAAAAAAATAAGTGTCAAGCATTCATTGACAGAATAATTTGCTGGAATCTTTTACTGTGAGTGGAAGAGGCCTCGCTGAGTTGCTGGTAACTTTCTACCCTCCTGTGGCTCCTTCTCCACAAGGAGATGCCTTCCCTAGGGTTATATCTGTCTTGATAGGTACATTAGAGCTATTATCTGTTTAGTTTAGGTGTACAATTAGAAACTGAGCCAAGTAAAACTTAAGATAAATGACATTTGTGTGAGGTTGTTGGCTGCTACTGTGTTTGTGAAGAGTAAGATAGTCCAGTGCCAGGAAACCTATTCTGTTTCCAATTAGAAACCATAAAAAAAATAATTAGGCTGAAGAAGTTTAACTATGAGGAGGAAAGGCTGTAGAGATTTGTTTCATGCAATTTATGATCGTCTTCAGCCTGAAGATTCCTATGCACTAGAAATCTTTTTCTTTCAGGCCAAAGTTTTCAGAAGCAGCAAGTCCTATTTAAGAAACATGAGCCTGGTTCCTGTTAGTTGTGGTGAGATATTACTGGTTGAGTTTGTTTGGTATCTGAGTTTTATTTAAATGTAGATTTGAGACTCAAAGATTTCTTGGGCTTCTGTGAAAAATTTAACCCAATCTTTATGTTTGTACATTTCTAGAACTCTCTGCCTTTTTCCTCCTCCTGCTACCTGAATGTTCATCTAGAAGATGGCATATAATTGTGCCACTGGTATTCCCTGGTAAGAGCAGTGAGATTTTTTTCATTCATCTTCCAACTAGAAGACAGAAGCAGAACTGCTGAAAGTAGTGTTGTCCTTCTAGGTAGACCACATGGCTGCTGTGGCCATGTCGAAGTGCTGTTATGACTCTCTTGCTTGTGAAAGAATAGAGTAACTGTGAGTTGCACAGAAAATATGTGGCTGAAGCTGGTACTGAACTGCAGATTGCTTGAGCCATTATAGCATAAGAACTGTACAGCATCCCAATACCTTGTTTCCTCCACTCCCTTTTGAGATGCCCTGATGTAGGGTGTCCCTGAGGGTTCTGTGTTAAAGTAGAAAAGTTCTGATTCAGTACTGAAGTTACAGGCAGGGTGTTGGTCCTGTTAAACTCTGTCTTCAGTGCCACGTGCGCTCCTTTTTGTAGAGATTTGGTAACCTCTAGGAATTTCTGCTGTTGTCAAAAAGGAATCTGTTCCAGTCCCCTTCTTGTGGAAGAGTCTTGTGTACTCTTTCCACTAAAAGACTCCTGAATGCACTTCCTTCCCGTCCACCTATTGAAACCCTCCTACATCCTGATCCTGTACGAGGCTATTCTCTTGTTTACGCTTGGTAAGCAAAACCTTGCCCCGTAGCCTGTAAAGATTCAGCTGCATACCTCCTTGTGTTTGGGGGAAGGGAAGTCCTGGGAACATACAACAGAATGAATTTTATTGTGTTTTTGTAAACTGTCTCTTGCTTTTGTGCTACATTGCGCAATGATTATTCAGCTGAAACTTCCACAGTGTCTGGTGTCTTGACTTTATTTTTCTGATCTAAACTCACAGCAATTCAAGTCAGGTGATTTAAAAAAGTGTTGGGAAGCTTAAGGGAATGTTGGTTATGAAATGATACTGGGAATAGATACCCTCATACAAACCGGAGCTTCATGCCAGCTGTCGGCAAAATAGGTACCAGGTAACACAACCAACCTCAGTAAACTGTTATTAAAAAGGTGGAACGGTTTCACATCTCTTATGGACTCACTTGTGTATATTTTGTGGCTTCCTGTAATTTGGCAGGCTACATTGTAATATGTTAATAAGAAAATAAATAAACAAAATGTTAAAACAAAAGTCACATGGAATAGAGGGGCACAATTGCTAAATGGCATAAAACATCTTCCCTTGGCACTTGTCCAGTTCCCATAGCCTTTAACTGTGACTTGTTGAAATGTCCCATTACAAGCACAGCAGCATGTGAACTGCAGGACATCAGAGTTACTTTTTCCCTGGGTTTTTGATATGTCAGGATTTTTAGTTTTATTACTATTCATATATTCCCTGAAAATGAAACCACTTTGTTGTTTTTAAAACAGAGTCTGTCCCCTTAATAGTTTATGAATAAGTTACTGTTTTGAGTTCTGAATGGTGGAACTTCATGTATATGCCTTAGACACAGGCATTAAAAAAAATCCATACAAATTTTCAATCCCACATTAATATTTGCTAACCCTATTAGTCAGCTTTCTGACCTGTACGTGTGCAAATCATGCAGAATTGACAGGATAAATGTCATCTAATAAAAAAGAAATCTGCAAAATACATACTTAATAGGACTAGGGTTATAAATAAACTCTATCGAAAACTGCTCTATTCCTAAGTTTATAGAACTGCCCATGTGGTTAACCATTTGTGATTTTTTCTTACTGAGCTTGGATATACTGGATGAAAAATGAGTGCCTTTTTTTCTTATGCATGGAATGCATGTATTCATTCCATTCGCATAGGGAACCAACAAATGGGAGGAAAACTGGTTAAATAAGTTAAATGGTTGCCATGTGTAAAACAAACAAACAAAAAGTGAAAAAGCTTTGGCTGTGAAGGCCTTCTTGGATGGCCTAGAAACTTGAGTTCACGTTGCTATGGCAAAACAACACAAAGGGACAGATCCTGCTGGCTTCACTCAAGTGTCCCCATTCACTTCGGTGGGACTTGTAATGTGACTTAGAGGAAGAAGATTTTTGGCTCACTTTAGTAGAGAAGTGTTTGTTAGTGTTGTAGAAAGCTGTGCAACCTCTGGCACCATGCATGGAAAGAGGAGGGAATTACCAGTGTCCATGTCAATAAGGAGGAGAGGAAGTGGAAGTTATTCTTCAGGCAGTAAAGGAAAAGGTTAGACAACGAGGAGGATAGAGTTAAGGCAAGGGAAGAACTTGTATGGGAAAGGTAGGTGGTGATTAAAGAAACAGATGGTGAGTATTGGGGAAAAGGCTTAAGGAAGCAGAAATAAAAGAGGAAAATAAAGCAATAAGAACCCAATTCAGCAGTAAATGTGGCAAACTCCTGTGCTGTAGAAGCCTTTAAACGGAAACAGAGACACCCCCGTGGCTGTGCCCACCTGCAGGCATGTATATTGCTAGGTTGAACTGTGCAGAGCAGCTTTGAAAAAGTAGGCAAAAATAAATTTACCAAGAGAAGAAAAGCGGGTGAAAATTCAAGCTTAGGAGACCACTGATCTCAAGAAGAGTAATATGTAATAGATATTTTGCTAGAAGTACAGTGAATAGAAAGGTACTCAAAGGTGTTCTGAAGACAGAGCTCAATGCTAGGGCTTATACTCAGTCATTTTCATTTTACTTCAAGGACTTTAGAGCAGAGTCCTGTCCCCTTTTGGGAGAGCAGTAAGCAGGCGTGGGGATGGATGCCTTTCTGCTGGTGACAGAACAGCACAGAATGCTGATGTCTCAGGAACAAGTCATCCATAGACCGCAGAGACTTATGTCATGGGAGCTCCTGTCAGTGAGGGCTGGAAAATCCTTAGGGGAAAGGGTTTTTTTTAAAGTAAGCACCATGCTTCTAACTTCTGAATTCTTTTGTCATGTTGTAGTGTTAAAGGTGATACTTAATTCAAAGGATAGCTTTAAAAAAATCCACTGGGATTCTGAGGAAGACAAGTAGCAGGTTTTTACAACGAAAAAATATTTCAGTTAATGAAAGCTTCAGTAGTGTACTGATCTGTGTTTTGTGCTTACTGCTGCTGGCTCTAACAAAGTCAGATTTTTTTAAATACCATTGAGTTAAGGAGCGTTTGTTGTCCTCTAGCTTAGAGTAGCAATGAGATCTGTCCTTCTATGGCTGGCCATGCTCACAGGCCGGTCGGTGCATCCCAGTGTCCTCCAAAAGCATCATATTTTTCACTGGTTTCTAGCTAAGCTTTATGCTTTAAAATTCTCATGGACGTTAGAGGCTCCTACTTTAAACCAAATTAAAACCTTGTACCTTCCTCCTCTTCTTGTCCTTGTGTACTTCAAAATGCGTTTCCCCCCTTCCCGCTCCCCAAGTCTTCTTTCAAACCTAATAAAATCCAGTAGTAGTGAGATCCTTCCTGATGTTCCCAGTAGTGCTCATTCCTTATTGCATCTGCAGAATTATACTTCTCAACAAAACAGGCTCTTTTGTGCTTTTTAGACCTTCACTTTTATCAGGACTAGTGGCCTTTATGACAACAAATGTCAGTGAAAATGACCCCAGCAGACTGTGCCTCTTAGAGTCTGCAATGGCTCCGGCTGCAGACGCTCTCTTTTGCCAGCCTTTCTTGCAGCCGGTAGTAGTAGAAAGCATTGGCCTGAAAACAGTATGTTTAGTAAACCCAAAGCTCTCAAGTCATCTTCTCTTCCTCTTCCTCGTTGGGATTTGTTGGTTATACTTTTAATATGCCCTTTTGTGACCTCAGTTACAAAAATAGCTACCCAGATATACCCCAAAGGAAAAGATGATTCTCTTGGAAACTTCTTTTGAATCTCAAATTGACTAGCAGTTGTGTTTACTTCTTGGATAAATAGTTTAGGTTCCAATCCCTTTGCACAGCTTTTTTTCTCTTATTTCAAAGGAAATGTCCCTGTATTCTGTGGGCTGCCTCAACTTTTCCTAGTTTTCAGGTTTCACATGTTCTTCTAGTGACAGCAGGTTTCACACTGAAGCAAAATCGGGCATGTTTTGCACCACAGCTGAATTTTTCTCACCTGCTTTCTTATTCATTTCTCTTTGTTACTGTCAGATGGTCAGATAATATCAGCTTCATAGCTGACTTCCATCACAGTTGAGGATGATCAGGTTTTCCAAAATACCGACAAACTGCCTGCTTAATTGGTTTATTCTTAAATGAATTGTTAGTAACATTTTTGTCTGTGATTTCTGACTTGAATTGCTGCTGGGTAGCCGGCAGTCTGAATATCATCCATCCCAACTTCCCAAAACTCACTGTCAGTTTGTCACCTGTTCACATTATCTTTCATTTGCCCTCCTTTTTAAATTTGTGAATGCTTATCTTCAGTCAAGTGAGCCCTTTCTTTAGAAGGATCTTCCTAATTTTCATTTAAGTCTCTGTTATTCACCCTTCACAAGCTGGCAGAGTTGGAGTAGAAGCCTAGGGCTTTTCGATCACATACGGCGTGCTCCGGGTTATACGAGTTATACCTCGTAAATGTTATCGGTCAGTGGGTTGTGCTAGGAATCAAATCACTTTAGTTTTTACATACAGATGGAAATGTGTATGTATTCTCTCTCCCTTTTAAACGATCTCTTCCAAATCGAAGTCGAATCAAAACTTGGCCTTTTAACATACCTAGGTGGTCAGCACGGAATGGGATTCTCGGCTGCTCTCAGCAGCATCACTATACCTCCAGTTCTTTCCATGTGCTCCCTATTTTGCATGACTGCGTGCCTTATAAAAATGTCACGGAAGAATGAGAGGTTTGTGCTGATGGACGAGTGATCTAAGTAATGTATTTTCCTACTTAGTGTATTACTGAGTGTTTGTGCTAGAGCTGCTCTTTTTCTGGTTTCTCTTTTGTTCATTGCCCATTTGCACATATGGCATCTTGCAGGACATTATGATGGTCTTTTATAGCTAACACTGGCTAGAAACATCATGATTTTTCTGTATTTGATCACTTTTCTTTATGGCAGCATTTAAAAATTGAGTTAGCAACCAAATACTCTTGCTGAGTAGATTTAGATTTCATCCAGAGAAATAGCAACAAATGATTCCAGCTAATGTTTGACTTCCCAAATTATGTTCAGTATCTGTCGTAAATTCCTTATGGCTTGCTGTTTTGGCATTAAACCTGTTTGATTTGGATTTTCATGTTCAAAAACTTCTGCGTTAAAGGATTGTCCAACACTCTTGTCAGCAATTTATTATTTCTGCTTAATAAAGGTTGACCAGAATTTACCACAAAGCTTAGTATCCCTCATGGATTTGAAGGTTTAGCTATATCACCTTACACTCTTGGGGGACATGAGAGATATCTAGGAACTCATTGAATGCTTCGAGTAGGTTCAGGATGAGTAATTTTTACAAGCCTTGTAAATTGCCCAAGGAACCCATCATTTTCTGAGGTTTTTCTGTTTTCAGCCATCTGTAGCATTAGTTTTGTGTGTGTCTTAATACTTTTCCAGAACTTTTATTTCTTGAAGATAAATTCATCTTCTACAAAATGTCATGGAATAAAACTTGAGGTAAATCATGCTTGTTTGGGGTTTTAGGGTGGACTGTTGCAGCTTTGAGTCTGTGTTGTTTGTCTTGCTATTAACGATAGAACTTCGCTGCAGTGTCTTGTTACCTCAGTGGTGTTGTGTGGTAGTGTTGCAGTCTCACCTCACGTTTTTTTAGATGTATTGATCCCAGCAAGCAGTGGAAATAACAGTTTGTGCCAGAGGACCTGTAAATAATAAAACATTCAACTTAAGTAACAGTGATACATTTTAAGATGGAATAAGCAAAATAATACAGAACTGATGTTGAATGATGCATAAGTAGGTATTTATTTCTCGAAACATTTTTTATTTTAGATTAATTAATATTTATTCCTAAGTTCAGGACCAGTTTTAAAAAGGACAATGTGTGGAAGAGAATGGAAGAGAACAAAAATGCTGTTTGAGCTTGATTTTTTTTGTGTTTTTTTTTTTTTTTTTTTTTTTTTTTTTTTTTTTTTCCTGGCGGCTAAGGCTATTTTAAACATCCCAGGATATTTTCACAGGTTTTTAATTTTTGAGGTCAAGGTTTTAGGTTAGTATGACTAAGTATTTTCACAGATACTGCTAGTCTCATATAATTTAATTCTGATGCAAAAGAATTTCCAGTTTGGGACATCTAATCATACATTAATCATACATAACTTTGTGAACAGCAGATGCCCAGACCTTGTTTGCACTGTACAAAGTGATAAGCGTACCTTTTCCAAGGCAAGAGTTACCTCCTTTTCCCCAGACTGAGTGCCAGTAAGTAGAAGATAAAGATTACTAGGTAGCATTACTGGAGTAACCATTCCTTAGGGGTTTCCTTCATTCACTGCTGGTGTCTGACAATGTTTCTAAGGACTGGAAGAGAGGCCATGAGGAGTTACAGTGTGAAGAACCAGTTACAGAGTTTTACAGAGTTTCAACCTAAAATATCCTGTGTCAAAAAGCAAACAGGAAACAAAAGCAAACGTGCTTCTTACATGGGAAGCTGAGCTTGAAAGTCAACTGCATGAAACCCCAGGTTGTGATTGATCTCCAGCTCATTCCTTGCCCCTGCCGTGTTTCTGTCCTGCAGGAGTGGGGTGTCTGGGTGCTCCTGGCCACCACAGGGGTGGGGACCTGGTGGCATCTGGGGTACTGCTGGGACTACTCAGAGGAGCTGGGCTCTGAGGGAAGGATCTGCTGGAGGCAGGAGTTCTGGCTTTGGCCACCAACAGCCCTTTCTTGGTGGGTGGCTGCAGCTCCCCCCACACAGGGCGGTGCTGTCACTGCCTGACAACCCGTGGAGAAACTCTGCAGGTATTTTGGAGTGCTGGTGTACGTGCAGGTTTCCCTTGTGCAGACTTCTGGCCGTGCACAGCATGGCACAGGCAGCACAACAGAAACAGAACTTTTGTGTAACAACCTTTTGTCTGACTTTGTACTTCATTCTGTTTTACTGTCAGCAAGAACCTTTTAAATGATATTCATGTTGTCATGGTGTAGATTTTGGTCCTGACTCAGCATTTGCTATCACTTAGCCCCGTGATGGTTGTTTGGAGTCGCTGGCATTGCTTTGTGGTCAGCATTAGTGGTTGGTGAGGCACCATCTGTCACCTTCAGCTCCTGAAGGCTGGTAGTGAAGTAAAGTAGATTAAGATTTTTATTTGGTTGAATACGATATTGACTTTCTGGTTCCTTACCTAATTGGTCTATAGTTTCATTCTAGACATCTGGATTATTGAGNTCCCCACACCCCCCCAAAAAAAAAGGTGGAAGAGGATATTGTGCACTTAGTGTTTCCCCTCAGAAATCTGCAGCATGCATTCTAGGGGCAGAATTTTTAATGTTTTTAATGCCTGCAGGCGTCAGTTGTATCGTCATTTATTTGTATAGTACGTTTAAGTTGTTTTACTGACCTGGTATATCATGTCTTGAAATCTCTTAAAATAAAGATTCTGAACAGCTTTATATTTATATTTAGTGTCAAGTGGCCTTGAAATGTTTTCAAAATTGGTGATACTGAGAAACGATGACTTAAATTTATTGTTTTACCCGTAAACCAGCTAAAGCACATGTAAAACATTTTCTCCATGGGATAATAGAGGTAGCAGCAGATAAATAAACAAACAAATGTTTATATATCCCAGAGAAAGTCTGAATACTTAAAATAAACATGTCTGAGGCTACGAGTACCGTTGGCAGGCTTCAGCAGGACTTCAGTATGAGTTGACAGAAAGGACTCTGGGATTTCACTCCCAAGCAGATCACAACTTGCACAATGTGTAATAGGAAAGAGCAACAGCTGCAAAGAAGTGCTGAAATACAGGGGGGAAGGGGACTAAGCAGTCAGTACCTTGTGTATCTGGCAATATAAAATCCACTCCTCTAGTAGTCCTTTAAGAAAGAATTCTGTTTCTCTTGCTACAAGAGAAATAATTTTAAATATCCAGTAACATTTCTGTAAGTTGTATTAAAACTGTATTTTTACTTCTTTCTGTAGGCAATTAAAAGTCTGGAAGATTGGATTTCAAAACATTCCACAAATTTCAAAGGAAGCAAATCTACATGAAGAGCTACAAAGGGAGTTGATTTGAGAAGATACAGCGCTTGCAAAAATGTCTTCAAGTTGTGTGACTTCAGTGTTTGCTTTGATGATTTTGTGCTTTGCAGCTGCAGGTAGGTGGCATTATGTAAATCATGCATTCAGTGTAACTTATTGTATATATTCAGAATTATTGATCAAAAATACTTTTTCATGCTGGAAAAATGTAGGTCAGCTAAAGTTTATATTTATGACTAGGTTTTATATAAAGCTATTATGAGCAGTTATGATCACATGGTGATGTGAGAAACAATGCTGTTCCTATAGGAGTGTTTTCTTGCACCTGTATTCCCCCTTAAAAGTCATTAAAGAACTGCAGTGGTAATGTAAATAATTTTGGTAATTTATTTATTTTAAAGAAAGGAAATTGCATGATGCACATATATTATAAAAGGGAAGGCTGCTAGGGAAGGCTCTGGGAGTGGAAGTAGGGTAGCTCTGCCGGTGTGATGCTGAGGCCAAACTATTAGCTCTGTCAAGAGGCTGGATTTATTACCCCGGGTGCAGGGTTGTGCTGGGGAAGCTGAGGTGGGGTCTCTCTACAGGTGGGCTGAAAGGGTGTACCACCTCGGCTCGGTGCTGCCTTCGAGGTCTATGATCTGGAATTAAGTCCTGGTTATTTTTAGTTCATAAAAAGAAATTTCTGACAAAATCCTATAAAGGTTCCTAATAGGTCACCAATTCCATCCATCCTTCCTGCCCTGTTGGGATAAATCTCACCTCGGTCATTCCTGACAACTGCCTAATCTGTTTTAAAGTTGTCAGTGGTGATGGTCAGTGTTACTGGAGATCTCATAGGTTAGGAACATGCATTGCCATTTATGGGGATTGTTCCTACCACACGTGTTGTCCTAGATACAGATTTTTAAAACAGCGTGTTGCAATAACTTGTGACTGGGAAAGGAAGGATCTGTAGAGTTCAAGTACCTAGCTTATATTGTAGTTTCTTCAAGTGTTGAAGTGATTCTTCTCGGTATGTTTGTTTGTCAAAGTTCTTCCTGTGGTTGCAAGGGGAAGCCTCTTATGTGTCCAGCTTGCATACAGCGCGGGTCGTTGGAGAAGAGGCCAAGTGGATATACAGTCAGTCAAAATGAGGTAGTGGGAAAAGTGGACAGTGGACAGATGGCCTGCTTAAATCTGAGATGTCCTCACTGTGGAAAAGATGACCAGCTTTGGAAGAGACAGGGCTGAGCAATTAAATGTGTTACAATTTGGCTTCTTTTCATAGTCAGCACGGAAAATTGTGTTGTTTCAAGCCCTCAAGCCTAGTGGGACTATCTCTTGGGTTGACCTTCTGAAGGCATCTATCCAGCATTAGTAACTTTGATTATTTAATAGTACATGATGCTAACATTTTGCAATAGCTTCATTACAGATGAACTTTCAGCAATACAGGGTGTGTCTGAGTGTGTCTGTGGCTTGAGCTGAGGATACGAAATGCTGGTCTTGGCTGAGAAGAGCGATTACTTGGAGCGAATCCAAATCACTGTAGATGTATAAAAATCTACTTTAAAAGCACGTGCCAGTGCAGAAAATAAAAACTGTTTTAATTGATCACAACCACAATTCCATTTTGCTGCTGAGGAGATTGCTTGCCTAAAAAGTCAGTTTACCTCTTAACGCCAGCTTTTATTAAAAACCACTCAGTTAAAAGTATTATCAGACATAGTACTACTATTAGAAAGTTATTCAGTGTTCAGAAACCTTAGCATGTCTGTCCTGAAGTCTATTGTGGTTTTTTGGTTTTACTCCCCAATTCTGTGTTTTCCTCTGGCAGCTATTCTTGTAACAAATTCTTAAAGAGCACTCTGGCCTTGGATTTGATCAGATGCTTTATTCATAAGTAGAGTCATAGAATTATTTTGGCTGGAAGGGACCTCTGGAAGTCTAGTCCAGCCCCCTGCTCAGAGCAGGGCTAACTTCAAAGTTATTACTTTCTTGGAAACTGATTCTTCCCACTATATGCATGGGAAGAAGATAGCTGAAGGGAGTAGAAAGGGTCACAGTTCATTAGGGGAGGTGAGGAAGCACTATCATTGTGGTTTCTAGCTGTGCCTATCCTGTGGGGTTTGATTTTCTTCCATGCTTTTTATTTTTGCAATAAATTCTTAATGAGAACAACTAGTTAATGTCCTTTACAGAGTATCATGAGTACAGTAAGATAAGAGCAATAAAGAACTGATGGACTCTGATGAAGGAGAGAGATTGAGAGATCTCGGGCAGATATAATTACAAGTGAGAAAGGACAGCTCTCTGAAGGTTATTTAGATAGAGCTTTTGCAATGTTTTTCTGTTAGTAGTCACCAAGTCCTGTTAACCCAAACAATTATGCTTTAAATGCAGGGAGTTTGTGGCTCTAGGTGGAATACAGGTGGGAGCAAGCAATGTATTCTAGTCGTGTGCAGAAGAAGCTGTGGCAGATGCCCATGAGCTATTGTCAATGTGATGTCCAGGGTACCGCAGGCTTGGCTCTTAATTGCCAATGTACAGAACCCGTGCTTTTGCAGGCATGAACCATTAACATACTAATATAAATAAAACTGGGGAGTATAAATAAAACTAAGACGTATAAATAAAATCCCGGCGTGCCTGTGGTGAGGCCCGGGGGAGGCAGGGGGCAGCATGCCACCTCCCTAGGGTGTTGATTTTTATATAGAGAGCTTTTTTCCAGCTTACTCCTTGTTTCTGAAGTAGTGAGGCTGCTGCAGGAGAGCACACCTTTCTTTTGTTTGCCAGTCCCACGCTGACACTCCTATTATTGTCTATGTTTTGTTGCTAACTTTCCAATATCTTCATCATTGTTATCCCTTCAGATATAGGTGATGTTCTAGACAGAATCTGTAGGGTTTGTTTGGTTTTTTTTTTTTTCCCTTTCCATTTTTGCTTTTTAGGGTACTAATGTGTTAAATATATCTCAAAAAAAAAAAAATCAGAGTTAGATGACATGATGCAGAGGTGCATATTCAAACCTGAGCCATAAAACTGTGTGTTTTTCATGCTAATAGCTTAAAGAATATATCTCACTAACTTTGCATTGAAAATAGTCTGTATAAATATTCAAAGACTACTTGCCTTTTTCTCTGCCTCCTCTTACAGCTTGGATGTTTGTAGCTAGATGCTTATGTGAATCTATTTTACTTTTAGCCTTGTACACAGATTTCTTGTAAGCTCATATTTACATAGCTTCAATTGTGCAGAAAAAGACTGCAAGGAAAACCTTGATTACTGTGAGATTTTTCTTTCCCATGGAAAGTCCGAGGCAGGATGGAGAGGGGAACTGCTGGCAAGCTACCTGCCTGTCTGAAGGACGTATGTTTTTGAAGTGGGCTTAAACTAAGGTCTGGCAACCTGCAGTAGGGACTCCGCACAAACACTCAGAACTGCACATGCTACAGCCTTGGATAACCTCATAAGCAAGTCTGGCTTTGTAGTCTTGGCAGCAAAAATATTTTGTCCTAATGTGGCTTAAATCAAAGGCTGAAACATATTTAGTTTACTTGCTTGCAAATTTGTGCAGTTGGGTGCATGATGTATCTCTTGATGAAACGTCTTAGAGGGCAGCTGAAACACATACCTGCCCTAGACCCTGGAGCCAAACCTTCAACAAGATAGGTTCTTCCATGAAGGAATGGGAAATTTTTTTTAACTTCCTTTTTTTCGCTTTTTCTTTCCTGCCTTATTGTTCAGCTGGAAAGAAGATAGGAGGGTGATACAGCGTGTGGATCTGCACTGGTCAAGGGTCTCATTCCAGCCTTCTGGGGTAGATCCTCCAGTGGTGCAAATCATTCCTGCTGCTGACAAAGCAGTGCAGCCGTGGCACCTGACACCAACTGGCATTTCCCATGCAGCTATGTTCTGTCGCGCTCAACCCCCCTGGTATTTGGTGTTGCCTCTGCTTGCTTTGTAGACACCTTTCATCTTGTGACAGTGTTTCATGGGTGTCCTCAGGCTGATGGAGAGACTGTGAGAATTGGATACCTTGAAGATTTTACCCGTTTTCTGTAATACTGAGCTTAATGTTTTATCTGCTCACATTAGGTCTGTCTTTATGGTTTTCTTTCAACAGCTCTTTATTCCCTGATTCTCTGCTGTATTGTTATCCTAGTTTGTTTGTTTTTTATTTTCTTGCTACATACTTGTTCTTATAAGTAATCTTAGGTTGTTCAGAGCACGTGTGCTTCATTTTCAATAAGGCTGTTTGCTTGTAAGCTAATGTATCTTTTGGATCTGTGCCCCTAGATATGCTGGTGATGGGTGCCATGTTAATAAATGTAACAACAGGAAGAAACAGGCCTTGTCATGACAGCTTTTTTTTTTTTTTTTTTAAAGAGGAACTTCCCCTGACCTTGTACACTGTGTTTCCAAAAGCAATATAGGATCCTTCAAAGTATAATAGAAAGTCCTTCCACTGGAAAGTGAAGGACGCGATCTAAAAAAAAAAATAATGCTGGGAGTCACTCAAACAAATTTCCTTCCGTTTTAAACAGTGTTCTATGGGTATTTCCCATGTGTAATTAAATTGTAAGTTTTATTTTCCCTCAAAATATTTGTTGCCAGAGGTGTGGGGGTTTTTGTTTGTTTGCATTGTGGTTAGAGGATGAGAACGAAGGGACAGAGGTTGGTTGGCTCTTGAATTATTAGGACTGAAGTAAAGCACAGACTGCTTGCAATGGATAGAGGTTTTGCTCTCCACCTCCCTTTTCCTTCAGTTGTTTCTCATCGTCAGCCAACTTCTGCCTCCCTTGAAAAACCACCTGGTCCTATCCCTTTATAGTCTGGATAGTCAGTCTCCTGGAGGATGATTAAGCAGTACGGGGAGCATCTAAACACTCGAGAGCTCAGAGAAGAGTTAGAGGAGCAGAAGGCTGGTTTGTGTACTGTGCTTTGCTTGTCTTTTATCTGTGCCGCTGCCATGCTTTGGGTCGGAAACTCTGGGAGCCCTGCAGTAGTGGCTGTGAGGGAATGGCCGTGCTCTTTTTGTGAGAGCCTATCATGCTCTCAGTTCTGAGAACTACTAATTAGGAACCACTGACTAGCTTTTAAAGGTGTAAATGGTTCTAAATTTTTTTTTTCATCCTTTTAGCACCCTGGTGGTGAAGCATCTTAATGTCAGATGTTCATCTGATAGGGAACTACATGATGAATTCCTAACTTCATGTCGGTGAGCTTGGTGAGATTAGCTTTGAGAAGCCAAAATACACATAAAAAATTGGTAGCTAATCTTAATTTCACACAAAAAGAAGTAATACCTTTCAAGCAGTAAATGATGCTTTTAAGTGATCAATTTAAATACAAAGATGGAAGCTAGACTAAATCTAAACTAATGTTTCTTCAGCACTGCTGTTTGGTGATCTATTCCTATGTAAATTAGGTTTTTAACCTGGTCTTCTGTCTGTTTTTCAACCAGCTCAATTGAGTCAGATTCTGTGCCATTTCTGTGTGGTTTATGCATGAACAGTATTATTATATTCCAAAACCACACAAAAAATCTGAAGAACTTTGAGTGCCAGGATACAGAGAAAGGTTATGTATTTTAGAAGAGGTAATTGTATCAGAGACTTGGAATGGCTTGAACTCAGCAGACTGCTGCATTTTTCCTGTATCAGCAAGGCTCTGAAGCTAAAACCAGCTGAATTTGGGCAGAGTTTTGCACCCATGTGGAGTAGTAGGATGTGGGGTTGTGGGTCCTGATGCAGCAAAACAACTGAGCCTATATCTAAGTGCTTTGCTCAACCAGAGCTTTTATCAGTAAACATGAAAGTCTGGTTCTTTGATTAAAACTGACTCTGGATGATGCCAAAGGAATTCCAAGAAATTTCAAGCCCATAATGCAGTGCTTGAATTGTATGGATGCAGGCAAATGGCAGCATTACTGAGTGTCTCTGGAGGAAAGTACTCAACTGATGAAAAGTAGTTTTGTGGAAAATTTTATGGCATGGAATGGTGAATGGCATTAATCCTTGTCTTTCTAAGGAAATTTATTGAAGTTTTTTTTAAAGAGAACTTTGTCTTTAACAAGTTGTAAGCACCACGTAATTATTTTATAAATACTGTGCTAAAAATAATTCTTTTGTTTTCCGAAGGGAATTGGGATTTGGGATTTTACTTGTAGATCTTTTAATATCCTTTCTGTACTGTAGGCCCTTATTAACTCTTTCTTACCATCTCCATTTGTCATTTATTGTAAAAATAACAAATCCTTGATCTCTTTAATTAATAAAAAAGTCAAAAGGGCTTATTTAGTTAACTGAAGATGGTATTTTTGTCTTGCCTAATGTCAAGAAGACAAGAAGTTTTCTAAACTCAAGGGTCTATAAGAGTAAAGTGGTAGGTACTGTGGGACATACCTAAAAATTTGTCTTCTAGCTAATATGTACTTGCCCTTTAATTTTTTTTTCTGTTTTAAAATTATTCTCCCATCAAAACAGCCCCAGCTGTTGATATGCTGAACCTGCTTACCTTGCCTCTACAGAGTGATAACTTTTTGTGCTTGCTTGTTTCCTTTGCTGCAAGATAATATAAATTCTGTCATTTGGACTAAGCAGGGCCTGTGCGAGCATCAAACAGCACAGTTTGATCTGTCACCACAGGAAGAATTAGGCTCCAAGGCTCTAGCACCCTGAACTCAGCATTCCTGAATGAGATTCTGGGATGTCTCAACAAGAAACGGAGCATCTGCTGTTACAAAAACAGTTGTTACTTTCACATGAAAAATGTACTGAGTTTCTGCAAGTCGTCTTCTTTTATAAGCTTTTTCTGCTGAAATACATTTGCACGAATCAACTCTATTGTTTTACTACTGGTTTTGTTATGGTGTACAGAAAATATAGGGACCAGATATATTTCTTTTCAAAGAAGTGAAATAATTTCATCCTTTGTAGCTAGTGACAGTAAAAGGAGCTGAATTCCCTCAGGCTGTAAGTCACAAGAGAGATTAATTAAGAGTGAAAAAAATACATATTTAGCACAAAGGTTCTGTGCCAACTTTCATTACCTGAAGGCATTGAGTTGGATTCCTCTTTGGTGTAAACTTGTTTTAAGTCAATGGAATTTCACAAAGGATAAATTTTGACCCCAGGTGACAAAAGGAAAGGTCTTTAATAATTCCATAAAGTGCAGCTGCTTCAAGCACATTATGCTTTTCTTCATATTTGTAAGTGTACTTTATAAAAAGATGGAGCTATTGTTTCCTTATTTGGCAGCTACTACACTGTGAGACTTACTAATAGGCAGTTAATAAAAAAGGGATTTTTCCTGTCAGGGATGGAGAGAACTAAACTGAAAATGTCATTGTTGGAAGCAGTGCATAGAAGATGTAGCAAATAAAGGAATTCAGGATTAGGTGATGGAAACATTTGTAAGGTTTGTTGCTGTTTTACCTCTTCTGGAACAGGTTGGGTGTTTTGGTGTTGCTTTTTTTTTGTTTTTGTTTTGTTTTTAATTTTTTAATGAATTTTCTTAACACTTGCAGCCAAGAGTGGGATTTCTGTGTTTATTTTCACTTCTTATCTTCTTTTCTTTTTCTTCACTTCCTAAATCACCAAACTTGCTTTGTGTCTGGAAAGGACAGTTGATGCAATTTATTTTGGAATAAATAAAATTTTCCTTTAATAATTTCCACTTAAATGGAGCAGTAAAACATATGTCCTACTAGAGATTCTCCTCAAGCTATTTTGATTCAAGCTACTAAGTCAAGCTGACGTTTTTTGCTTCACAAGACTGTGGGCCTTTCATTAATGTGTAGAAATCGGGGTGGGGGGGAGTAAATGGCCACTTAGCAGCACAATGTCACGGTGGTTCCTTAGGCTCTGGCAATGGTAGGAAGGTGAGTAAAGGTGAAAAGGTTATTTAAAAATGTAGCTATTGCTGAAGTAGCTTAAAATAGTTCAGTTTGTATACTGGGGGTTGTTTTAAGGAAATCTGTAGAAGATGAGAAACTTTCAGTGATGGCCACACATGGTGTATATTTGTGTGTGTGGGGTGTGTGTGTTTAGTCCAAATGGGCGAATCCTGGTTACTCTTGGGAAACATCTGCTCTGAACCATAAAACCTTTGTGTGGCTCTGCTGGGCTGATGTGCTGCTTGCTCTGCTGCGTCTGAGGACTGCGGTGGAGTCTTCTCCTGCCCACTGACTGACATACACTTCTCATACAGCCAACACACAGCTGCCCTGTGTGACTCGATGTGTGTATGTTCGTCCTGGGTGGTGACTAAATGTAAGTAACTGTCTCTGAAGGGCCCTTGGAAGAGGGTGAAGTGAGTTACGGGCCATCAGAGTGATTCTTCCCAGCTGTGGCCTGTCCTCGACCATGAGCAGGGTCTCCTGGAGAAAAGCACAGCGATGGCTTGGCTGCTGTCTAGATCAATTATTTTTGTGGAGTCCCTGTGGCCTGATGACCACAGGTGTATTAAATGCATAAGACTAACCTGTGAGTCTCAGGTTTTGCCTAAAAGATGAAAGGCTCATATCTGGATTAGTGACTTTCTCTGTGATCTGGAAACCAGTTGTTTCATCTCTCAATCTTGGTCTCTTGATGTGTAAAACAGATGCATTCTGCCCCATCATCTTCCATGCAGGATTGTTTGAAGGGCTAACATAATAGCTTTAAAGTACTTGGATCACATCGGTGCTAACTGCTGTTATCTCGTTAATTCTTCAAAAGCCCCTCCCTGCCCTTTATTGGAGGCATGAAAATGGCAAAGGTTTTATTTAAAGGTCTGACAGACTTTTTGCCTGTCTTGCTTGTGTTTAGACTAATGGATGCTGAACTGCAGAAGTTCTTTGTGATCTCGGATAAGGAACAAGCTGGTTGAAGTTTTAGTAAGTCATAAATTAGTTATGATGTCCTTAGGTGTGTCTTAACTGATGGAGCTGCTTCTCTCTTCTCTTTTTTTTTCTCCTGCCATGCCAACCCTTAATTTTAAAAAAAATAAAAATAAAATCGCTATTTTTACAGGAAGTAGAACCAGTCATACTTGGAGAATGGGAGAGGTGGGAAATATGAGACTACTCTTACTTTGCTGTAGACAAAAGGATTTTCAAGTGAAATGTGACTCTTGCATCATTAGAAGAAAACCTTCAACAGCGGGTAGGACTGTTACATCCCATGCATAGTTTGAACAACATGTTGGAGGTTTAATATGTGGCTTAAGTTTCTCCAACTAGGGAAGACTTCATCTTTGGAGATGATTTGTTCAACTATTTGATTCATAGAAGTTGCCAGTTTTCTGTATTTTCTGCTTTGAAATGTTAGATCAGTCTGGCCAAACTTCCTTTTATAGCACTAATGAATTCAAAGCAGTAATTAATTGTTCTATGGGATATTTTCACCTCCAAGCTGAAAAAGTAATGGGTATTTGAGAAAATTGGCAACAAAACTGTTCAGAGATTACCCTGGATATTACTTGCCTCAGTTGCTTTTTGGAGCTAGGCCAGTAGTAGTTGTTTTTCTTGCCGCAATAGTGCTCGTGGCCATATTGTTCGCTGTATTCACTTTAATTCTCCCAGTGCTAATGTTTGATCTCTGGGATAACATATATCGTCACAGATGAAAGAAAGAGAGCTAAAGTATGTATCTTAGGAAGGACTCCTTGAGGTTTTTTAAAAGATTACAATTGTTCAAACTGTAACACCTAGGCAAATGCTTCTCTGACTTTAGTCATAGTTTCTATAACAGGAAAAAAAAATCATGTACCTAAAAAGCTCAGAATAATGATTGCTTCGTGCCAGTAACAGAAAAATAAAAGCAATCATGAAAAAGACCCTGTTCTGATGCTTGTGAATTCCCTTGAAATCTCTGTTCTCTTTTAATTTTTGAAATTAGCAAAGCTATTTTTTTTAAGCAATTTGCCCAAAGTTAAACAATATATAAGACTCTCTGTGATGGCTGATTTTGAAGAAAAGAATTTTAAAAATGAAAGTTACTTAATTGTAGGTCTCTGTTACATTTACTGGGTCTCAAAAGTACGTTTGCAGCAAGAAGCCTGTAAGTCAGCTCTTATGAATACCAGACTGAACTTCAACTTCATTGATAGGATTCAGGAGAAGAGAATTCTAATGAAACAGTTCTGAGTATTGAGCTGCTTAATGGTGATGTTAAAATCTTCCTGTAGGTGGACAAAACCTACCCAGATAACTCTTCTGTTTGAACATCACACAAGCACTACACAAAAGTATTCAGCAAGAAAATAATTGTCTAAGACATTTCAAGTAAAGGTTGCTAACAAAGAACTCTTCCCCCACCCTGTACCTTGAGGAGTCCTAGAATATAGCTTCCATCTTTCTCCAGAGAAATAATAATGCGCTTAAGATGGTTTTATAGGTCAAGTATTCATGTAATCTGTCTGTGATTTGACAAGATTGCTCAAGGAAAAAGTAGAGTGAAATTGGGATTTATTAGGGAGAATTTCTGAGCAATGAATCAATGCTTTTTTGGCCTAGTGGACTGGATTAATTTAATTGGAGCAATAAACATTCTTTGTTGTTAGTTGACTGAACTAATTAAGTTGATTCAGTTCTGATACCTGTGTTGTCTCCTTGTTCCAACTGCGTTCATTAAATTTTTGAAAGGAGCAACACTCTGTTCCAGTAGAAGAAATGTGATTTTTCTCTAGTGCTCCTTGGTGCCAGTCTGTGCATGCTCCTGTCCCAGTGCTCCCTAGGGGGGTCCCTTGCTGGAATCCTTCTCTAGGGATTCAGTTTGCTGTGTCGCAGGCTTCAAGCCCCTGCAACTGGAAAGGTTTCATGTTTGGACTGCAACTTTCTGCACAGTTCATGGAATCACAGAATGGTTAGACTTGGAAGGGACCTTAAAGACCAGATAGTTCCCACCCCCCTGCCCTGGGCAGGGACACCTCCCACTAGACCAGGTTACTCAAAGCCCCATCCAGCCTGGCCTTGAACACCTCCAGGGATGGGGCATCCACAGCTTCTCTGGGGAACTTGTTCCAGTGTCTCGCCACCCTCACCATAAAGAGTTTCTTCCTAAAATCTAATTGAAACTTTCCCTCTTTCATTTTAAAACTGTTACCCCTCATCATATTGCTCTACTCCCTGACAAAGAGTCCCTCCACGTCTTTCCTGTCGGTACTGGAAGGCTGCTATAAGATCTCCCTGTAGCCTTCTCTTTTCCAGGCTGAACAACCCCCAACTCCCTCAGCCTGTTTTCATAGGAGAGGTGCGCTCCAGCCCTCTCATCTTCATGGTCTTCCTCTGGACTCTCTCCAACAGGTCCATGTCCTTATGTTGGGTGCGCCAGAGCTGGACACAGTACTTCAGGTGGGGTCTCACGAGAGTGGAGCAGAGGGGCAGAATCTCCTCTCTCAACAAGTTGTCCTAGTCTGAAGTCTTTTGATATTCCTTCTCCATTTGTGGTACATGGGTTTGTTTCGTTTTTCTTCCTATCTGCTTCTTGTTAGGTCCTCCACGCTATTTTTTTAAATAGGCCATCACTGGTATGGTTAGAGGGAGATTTGGTGGGAACCTGCTGTGCAAGGGCTGCAGTGCCAATGAAGGGATTTGTGCTATTACTCACTTCCAGTGGGACCCTGCACTGAGTGCACTGCTCTCTGCTCCCCTCTTTCCTTGGGGGTACGTTCTTCCTCCCGTGTCTAATGCCTCACTGTAACTGTCTGTATCCAAGATGTGTATTGGTATGTTTTCTTAGTTAGGGTGATCTCATCGCTAATGAGTATTTGATGCCTTTGCAATGCTCCTAATATACGCATAGAGCAGATGGCACAGAGTTTTTATAAAACCATCCTTGTAATCTCCTGGATAGTCTCAAAGAACATTTAAATACAACAGTGCAGTTACACTGAAAGCATTTAGTTTAAGTGTATTTTTTTCATGCAATGGCTTAACAATGTATTGTGGGTTATATGTGGGGTCTCTCTGTGCATTTACGGTGAATGAAAACTGCAGTCAACTGTCCTAGGTGGTTAACTAAACTGTTAGTGTTTGTGTTAAGAGCCGTTAAAGAACTGGTGAATGAGAGTACACCTCTGTGCTTTATTTCTGAATATATTTGATCTGTTACTGTAGCCTTGTTATCCAGAGGAACGGGGGGTTGTGCTCAACAAGAACTTTGTTCTTCTTTTCCAGCCAAGCTTGTGGCACTGGAAGTAGGGCTGAGAGTAGTGGGACTGTTGAACTGCTCTGCCTTGTTCTCTCTTACTATGAGTCAGGTCTATGTTGACCTCGGGGGAGTGCCTGTTTATTCAGTTGTTTATATCACATTAGAAAATGTTGGTACCACTCTTCAGTTGATGAGTAGGGGGGGCTTTTTTAAAGAAGGGATACAGTCAGGTTTAGGCTTAACCAAATAACTTCCCTTGCAGTGTAACATTAAGACTGCCTCTGCGTTGTACGGCCAGTAAATTATCACAAATCTCATGAGATGTTAGTAAAATAATTGGTGTTAACTTCATCGAGGGGAACGGAAGTTTAACTGCTGGTCCACTGATAAGAAGAACAAATTTCACCCTGGCTCCTGTGTGCCTATGTGAGAGCTTCTGAAGTCCTAGAAGAGCGGTTAGTTTTCCCTGCACCTTCGTGATTGCTAGAGCAAACACAGGGACTCTTGAAGGTGGGTGGCAGGAGTAGCGGAGCCTTCCTTTTTTGCAGCAGCTCATGTTTGTACTAGATCAAAAATGAATTTCCTCTTACAGAAGTAGTGTATCGAAGTATTGCTCAAGTATTTTGAGTAACTTGATCTGTTGTTCGCCTGGTGGCAGTTAGACATCAACCACGAAGTAAAACATGTCCTGTCAGAATTGGAGCATATGGTAAAAGAACGATTTGATTTACTGGCATAGCTACACCTCCTTACCCAGAAATATGCAAAAAGCTGACAAAAACACTTTTTTGTTCATGTAACTGATGTAACTGTACCCATGAGAAGGGTTTGCCAACTCAGCAGTTTCCAGCAGTGATATACAATACATCATGGAAAGGAAATGCACCATTGTACAATGCAATGTTGAAACTTGTGTGCTTTTCCTATTAAAATTGTTAAACAAATAAGAGGCAGCAGCCCTTGTCAGGACATTGAGCTGAAGCCCTTCACACTCACTGCGTTATGCTACAGTGCTAGCAAGTGAAAGCCTGAACCATCTGGGCTTATCTAAACCCTACCAAACAATATGAAAAAAACCTTAGTGACTTAACCAGGCCCCATATTGTGTTCTTTGTCTGCTTGGCTTTTTTGTTTGTATTAAAATGCCATTTATTCAATACTCAACACTTGGCAGCTGGGAAAGACAGTCCCTAGCTCTTGTTTTTTCCTCAAAATCAAAACCTGATGTTACCCCCTCGTTATGGATACACTGAAATTGGTTGTTTGAATGTTATTTTCTCCTACAACAATAATAGTAATAATAAAAAAAATAAATCTAGGTATGTGAGATGCATAGCAGTGGCCACCTTCAGACTGTTACAAATTCCAGCAAAACATTTTACTGTACGAACTGCCACCACCAAGTGCTGACTCAATGATAGCTTTTACGTGTACCTCTAATGTTTAGCAGGAAGAGATATTACTCATTTTATTTTAATGCCCTTTCTGGGGGACTGTTTCAAAGCTTGCAAAGCATGTACGAGGCCCCACAGACTGTTGACTCCACTGCAAAGTTATTTTACATCTAGTAAGTTCCAGGATATTGTGACTGTTTTCTAAATAACACTATCCTTTACTGATTGTACTTGAAAACAAAGTTATGCTGTTCTAAGTGTTGCCAAGTCACTTTGAAAGTCTCTCACTGTAAGGTCTCTCACTGCTCACCCCGAATGTAGGGCTGGGCCATTGGTTTGTCTTTTTGTTGGAAGGGAAAAGCTCACTGAGGTATCTGTTTCCAGATAAGTCATGTGGCAAGAAAGCTTCTCTGATCTTGCAGCACGAACATCCTCAGGCTTTTACACTTAGTTAATATTTTGTGGTTAGTTTTTACAGAATCTACCTGCTTGCTTCTCTCTCTCTCCTCCCTTAAGTGCTGTTTGTTTGACTGTTCAAGAAGGAGCATCTAGAGTTTTTGTGTACTGGAAAAAAAAAAATGAGTTTTACTCCATTGCTGTGATTTGGGTTCCCTGTGTGAGTCCCTGCCATCCGTAGTGTCAAGGGGGCTCTTGCCTTGTTCAGGCAAGCCCTTAAACAGGAGTTGAACCCTTGCCATGCAGGGAGATGAATTTCGGCAGCCGTGGGGTCTCTGCAAGGGAAGTACTTCAGATGTGCGTGTGAACATTTTATATTTTTGTGAAACCTGAATCGACTCTGAGGTTCCCTGAGACTTTTTTCCGGGCAGCAGTGATACTAAGACACATGCCTTATAAAGGCTATGTTAGCATTGGGCACAAATGACTTATTTCCTGAGTTAAAACTCCTTTCCCCAACTTCCCTTTAAAAAAAAAAAAAAAAAGGCAAAAGTCAATAAAAGATTATTTGAGGAGAATGACATTGTGAATTCATATGGAGGCCATCTCAGTTCTGCTTTTATATCTGATGCTCGCCTGGGAGTATACACTGTACTCGTGTCCTGGGCTTGAATTGTTTTCAGCTTATTAATAGTTTTGAAAATGTGTTTAACAGTTAACTGCCAATGTGCATGCTCTTTTTGGTTACAGCTAACGAGCAGCTGGTCAGTACATTAACAAAATGTGGACTTGGTTAACTCTTGTAGAACCACATCTCTGCATTTCTTCAAATGCCCTTGTCAGAACTACATAGGGAGAAATCCAGTATGATAAAACAAAAGGCACATGCTTAATAAGGGAAGAAATGAGCAGAAGGAAGTCAAGGAGGAGAAAATATTTTTGTATTTTGGAAGGGAAGAAGGGGTGCAATGAGCAGGGGGTGAGTTTTCTCCTCTATAGAAAGAAGATGGATGATTGGTAGCATTTAGTAAGAAACTCTTTAAGCAAAACTTTACCTCAAGGGAAATGGAAGGAGAGACGTTAGTTACTAATTCATTTAAGAGCTCTGTCTGATAATGCACAAAAATGAGAGATATTTTGTAAGTGAGCAATTTTACTTGTTTGTTGAGAATGGTTTTGTTTTGATGTGGGGTATGTTTTAATTTCTGGTGGAGGTCTGGAGGGCAGAGAAGAACCTCAGGGGTGCTAGTTAGTGTTTTATTTTACAGTTGAATTTATATTCTTTTATGGTTACTTTAACAGTTTTGAAAATCTCATTGCTGGGCTCATTCTGTCAAAATTTACATTGTAGATAATGGAAATCACGCCTGTCCAGTGATAAGCCTTCCTCTTTTCAATGAAGAGGAGGCGCAAGTATAGGGTATATACGGCCAAATCTTTTTACATGTGGCTGCCATCTGCGTGAGCTAAATTACTCCCTATGAATCAGGCATACAATATGCATGCTCTCTGTTCTGTATAAAGATCTGCTCCCAAGTTGTTTAGAGTCATCCTTTCTCACTCTGCATTTAGTCCTTTCTCTGGCAGATCTCCCATGGACCTCATCTGGATTCTTGCCTGATTAAGGACTAAGAGCTTGACCCTGTGAGATAATAAAAAACCAGCATCCCCACAAGAATCTACAGATTTCAATGGGAGTTGAAGGCAGTATGTCCTGCTAAAGTGTTCCGCGTGTATGCTGGGTTTAAGGTAATGATTTCAGGACTTGGCTGTGTTACAGTATACATACTTGCTGGCCCTAACTTGATTAAACTGCAAGTATATTACCGTGATTTGAATCCTCTATGGAAAGGAAAACGCATGGTCTCTCTGCGGATTTTGTGGCTTATTTAGAATGAATTTTCATTTTCTAAATGTGTATTTTGAGATGTTCCGCAGCAGAAAATTCCAGTTCATTGGTACTAATATTCTTTTGGAGCTATTTTCCTTTGGGAAGTGGAGGCTGTGAAATTGTAAGTTCTAGGAAGGGTTGTACTCTGACTCTCATTGCACACAGCCTTCCAAAATGATTCACTGTTTCCTTAAAAGAGTCCGGTATCTCCAAGTTTTTGTTAAAAACAAAGAAAAGCAAAGCTAATTATCACATCCCGGAAGAAAACACATTACCGAATTAGGCCATATAATGAGATAATGAGCACAGTTGGGCAGTGACCTTCACACAATCTCCAAATTAGCTTTTAATTAAAAAAAAGGTAAGTGCAGTTTAACTTGCAAGTAATTTCTGACAAGAAAAAATTTGTTCATTAATGTTGTAATACTGTTTATAGGTTTCTCTCTGAATGCTACTGTGCCTAGGCATAAGGAGGAACCTGAAACTCAATGTGAAGGCATAAACCTTCAAAGACACAAGTTTCTTGAGTTGGAGGCTACAGTATGGCTACAGGACGTCTAGCAAGAAAATCACTTTGTATTGAAAAGCAAACCACAAACATAGGTAGTATTTGTTGAAAATGTAGATGTATTTTTCACCTAAAGAACTAGGCAGCTTTTTGTAGGTAAAGGTCTTTAGTCTTTTCAAGACTGGCATTTCTTTTTTTATAGAAACATTTTTTTGGTGCATATCATGCCCCTTCTCTCTCCCCCCCATAATTGGCTTCATATAAGACTCATGGGTCTGGGTTGCACTGTGTTTGCACACATGGTAGTATTTGGTCAAACAAGATAACACTCGTATATTAAAACACCTCAGGCTTGTTATCTTCCTGCAGCATGGACTTCTGTTGTGATGACCTGGTGACGTGTAGTGTTTATGCAGAGAGGAACAGCCAAGCTTGGATGCTTTTAAGTCGAGCAGAATGGATATCCTTTTGCAAAGACCCAAGAGATGCCTGCCCCAAAGAGATGATCATGGGGAAAAAAAGTCTGAAACAATGACTGACAAAGTGTTCTTGAACATGCAGCAGGATGTACAAGATGATGATATCAAACAATACATTTGTGGTCATTTAACTTTTATTATAGAGGCTTAAGGAAGTAAATATGGGGTCTGTCTGCAAAGAGAAGTGAGGGTCTGTGAAAAGAAAGAGTAGAAGGCAAAGACTGTGAAGGAAAGAATAGGAGGAAAGAAAGCGTAATTTCTGTTACCAAATCTGTATCGTACAGTTCATGGATATCGCTGATACATGGGGGAGAGCAGGAAGGAGGAGGCATCAGGGCTTCCCCCTCACCTGTAAATGCCTTTGGCTGGCTTCAGCTGGGAAGTCCTCTGTGTTCCCCAGACCCTGTGGAAAGGAGCTGGCAGGGTGCAGTGCCTGGAAGGGGAGGGAGCCGGAGCCTCTGTGCCCTGCTTCTCTTGGCAACTGACACAAAATGATCTTCCTGGTCCCAGGTTTCCTTAAATAATTCTAAGATTTTAATTTCAGTGGAGTTTGTGAGTCTTTGTCCTTTCCCATTTATGGCTGGCATTGTGCTTCGTGGCTGGGCTAGTATGTTCAGGGGAGGGAAAGATGAGGCAGGGCATGGGATGTATGCTGTACAGTGGCATTCTGGCCAGGTGTTGTATGATTACATACTCACACTGTCAGTGTCTCTTCCATTAAGTGTGTTTAACAATATGCCTTTTTTTTTTTTTCTTTTTCAGAAGATGTGAATGACAGTTAAGTGGTGTTTTTTTCATGTAAAGTATTCAAGGAGAACATGCTGTGTTAGGTAAATAAGGTTAATTTGAAGTCTCTTTTAAAAGCCACCAAGTTATTTGCCTAAGGACAAGCTTGCTTTTTCAACTGCTGAATTTCTTTTGCCCTATAAATTAGTGGTAGTAATGTTAACACGTTATAAAAGGGGAAAATATAGCCATGGAGTCACGTTAGTGCAAACCATTTATCTTAAGTGCTAAGCTGCCCTTTAAATGACAGTTACATATTTAGGAAACCTGCATCGGTTTTGCTGAATGCGAGCATTTCAAAAGTCTCAGATCCTCAACTCCTTGAAAATATTCTGAAAAATATTTGTCTAGGCTTATAGATGACCTGGCATTTCTGGTTTAGGTCATCTTGCTTGGAGATAACTTCACTGTGATGATGGCAACCCTGGGCTGAGGTGGAATGGCCTGTGTACTAGAGGGGAGTTGGTGGGTTGTTTTTCACACTTCAGTATCAGCTTAACAGCTGAGTTTAATATGTAACATCCCACTTTAAACAGAGCCTGTTTTCGGAGTGTGGTGTAAGCGCTGAGCTTGTTAATGTTCATGTATTGTTTCTGTTGCTTCTAGTCAGCCTTTTGCATGGAGGTTCAAAACAGGGATTTCTTAGGCCACTTGATCTCTGCACTTGTATTCCACTCATCCTGTTGAGTCAGCCTTACTAAGAGGACAAAGTTCACTTTCTTCCAGTTTTGGGAGGAAAAAAACAGAGGCGGTTTCTCCTTTTCATAGCTATAATCCAAAAGCAGCTGGCTTGAAGAGCAGATCTATTTATTTAATTGTCTGAATATTGACAGTTTCATAGAAGCAGCAGATGAAAAAACATGCACTTGGTCTGGACAGATATGGTACCCAAACAAACCTCTGGATGTTATTGATGAGAAGATATTTTGGTTTTTGGTTTGGAGTTTTGTTTTGGTTTTTTAAAGAAGCTTTTTTTATGGTTAAAGACCATAGATACATCTGTTTAGATGGTTTCAGAGCTGGTCTGAATCAGAGGTGCTTCTCCTCCACTAGAAAACTTTCTCCTTTGAGGCGACAAACTGTGTATTAAGTCATCCTGCACAATAAAACCTGACAGTGGAAAGGGTTTTGAATTTTGTCAAATTCTGTGTTGATCTGACAAATGGTTGCTCCTCTTTTATTCTGGAAAAAGTTCAGTGAAAAAGTTATTCAGAACTTTTATACAGATATAAACAGTATCTTTAGATTTTTTGGGATACACTTCCATCTTCCTCTCTTTCTATCTTCAGAATGCTTATATTTGGATTTTAAAATAACATCTTCAGAAAGCTATTAGATACCAAAGTGGATAATGTTTGAGCATGTTCACATTATCATCTTTCATATACCCGTATCTCATGCTGGTCCTACTGAAGTTGGTGGCAAAATCTAAGTTCTAAGAAGGTTCTGTCCAAGTGTTCAGTCCAGGGCAAGACAGTATTTCATACTGATCCAAAAAGAGTTTATTCCAATCTTATCCCAAGCCCTTTTATTGAAGGGCATTTGTACACAAGCAACCTCCAACCTCTTCTGCCAGGGACAGAACATTTTATCTTTTAATACTGACCCTTCCTATATCCTTGTAAATTTCTCCCTGGACATACTGTGATATTTTAGCAAATCACCCTGATTCATTAGTTATGTAGGTGAAGCTGTGTGTGGTGTGATAGTTATTTTAGGCCTTCAGATAGTACGGTGGTCTTGTGAGGTGAATGTGTAGAGAAACTGACTGTAAAATAAGAGATGTAAAATTGTTTTCAAGTCTGTAGCATCTTGGAAACATATATTTTGTCCCATAAAAAGATGCTGTAACAGTAACCTGGGATAATATAAGAATCTGTAAACCAGAGTTTACTCAGGATCTGTTTATTCAGAACAGTAAGTAAAACTTTCTGATCCTCATTTGCAGCTTTTTTTTTTTAATAGCATTTCCCCCCCTTTCCACCCCCCCTGAAAGCTAGAGGTAGGTCTAACTAGGATTGAGAGCTGATCTGGTGAAAGCATTTCATAGCTCCTTCAGTCTCCTTGTAAAATGATTCTGTCTGGATAAAAAGCATTAGGTTAATTCAACAAGAGTCAGTAACTCTGCAGTATCTGAAGGACTGTGCCATGGGATCCTAAATATGTAAATGAATCAAGGCTACAGTGTATCCATTTAATAAATTATTAAAACGATTCAAGCTTCAGACTTCTCCCACATGAGCTCTCATACTGCTACTTCCAAGATGATCTTTGCAGTGTAGCTGTAAATGTGGTTTCCAGGAGCTTAACACAGAAAGTGAAGATGAGGAGGAGGAGTGGGCTGAAATGTGATTTGGTTCCCACTTAGAAAGGAGGCAGCCCCAGCCTTGCCTTCCATCTGAAGTATTAATAGTGGGCTTACAGGAATGCTGGTTAGGGAAGCAATTTTAAGAGACCTTGTGTCTCTAATGTCCTGTCATTGTAAACGGTGACTTTAGTAATGCTGAGGAAAGTAAACGAAATCGCTTCAGGAAATATGCTTTTATGTTCAAAAACAACAGTCTCCTGCGTGCTCTTCCAAAGTGGAACAAATACCTTTATATGACTTAAGTGTGACTGATTGTTCTCATTTCCACTGATTTTTTTTTTTTTTTTTTTT
>VXBH01006888.1:0-23043 GCA_013400035.1 Rynchops niger | reverse complement strand
TTTTTTTTTTTTTTTTGTCAACGTATAGGTCAAATAGCTTTGAAGAATATGTGTGCTTGTGTTGTATATAGATATTTATTTACACACACATCTATACATGGAACTTAGTGAAGTATTGCATGAAGCCTTTTTGGTAATCAGAGCAGTTGCTAAGCTGTGATTATTTGTGTTCACCACCACGGAAAGATTTAGTCAAAGTGAAAAATGCGTGAGGGGCTTTTGAAAGTGCTAATTCGTGTCACTGTTGTGCCAGTCATGGACTAGAACGAAAATGTATTTGCACAGTCCGCTCGTTTTCTAAAATCATCAGTATCTCTTTCGAGGAAGGTCTTTTCGCATTCAGTCTGTGGTTTCATGAGCGCAGTCAAGTCTGATGGCTGCCTGCTGCCCATGGTGGGGACAGGGGGGCAGGGTTACCCCACTGCCCTTGGTGGGAGCCAGCCTAGGTGCTCCTCAAGCCTTCCTCTCTGCCATTCCGTGCACCAAAGACCAACGGAAACCTGCTTAGTCTCTTTATTGCTAGGTGAGTTTCCTGTCATGTTAGTGAGTTGAATCAGCTCCTGAGGAAAGCAGGTTTGATGAGCATCAAAATAGGCATAAGGTAGCTGGGAAGTGTTGGTGGGAAGGAGAATAGAGGTGGAGGGAATGAGACACCCTGGTTTTGGCTGCGGTAAGATGTTGGATGACTCACCCTGTCTCGTAAACCTGCAGCATTGGGTTTCAGTGGTTTTTCATTCCTCTGCCTGTAGAATTTGCTGTGTACGTTTAGGTCTGTCAAAGCTGCCCACCCATGAGAGACTTGCTTGTTTGAGTCCATCCCCGTGGTGCCATGCAGATGGCACAGCGCCCCGTGGACATGAAGCAGAGCCATGCCCTAGATGCCAAGCATTTGGTACCCCTCCGGTGCCTGGGGCCTGTCCTGCACCTGGCCTGGTGCTGCCTGCCAGGCTTCAAAGAATGTCCTGGCACCAAGTCACAGGGCCCAGCTGCTACCGTGGCTTGGGGCTTCACCCCAGCACATGGCCAAACTGCTGCACGTCCCCACTCCTCTGCCCGTGCCGTCCCGTGGTGTAAGGACTCCCATCTCTGGGGTGTAAAGCGGTGTCGCAATTTCTGCAGACAGGGTTTAACTTATTCTAGTGGCTGTCCTCTGATTTTTTTCACCTCAGAGGATAGTCTACTCTAATAGACTTAAGTTTTTTTTGAATCTCAAGTACAAAGTGAGAGTAGATATAAAGGAGGTAGATCGTAATTGTACAGTATGTGCAAAATTTTCACTATTAAAATTGTGTGTGGGGCATCCTTTGAGAAATTTTCTTATGTTTGGGGGTTTTTATGTGCTTTTGAATATACGGAGCCAAGTCCTTGCTGTTTGCTGGCTTTAGGAATGGTCAGTTTTGCTGAACTATATGAGCCATCATGGCTATAGTCAGCCAACACTGACGGTGCTTAAATGGCTCAAAAATGATGACTGTGGGGATTCGCTCGCAATGGTAAACTGCATGGGTAATGCCTGTTCCTGTGATAACCTAAAGACAATTTGTATCTCTGCTGTAACGATCCTTCTGTTTTAAACAGAAAATGCAGCTGAAAGCTTCAGTAGGCCTTGCTTTTTTATTTTGGCAATTATTTGCCTGCCTTGAGGGGTAAAGTAACTTTGTAGCTGACTTTGTCACACAGTAGGGATTTGAATATTTGGTAACAGGTATTTTAAATAATGTTTTAAATGTCCTAGCACGTGGACTTTAGAAGACTCTTTTTTTTTTTTGTCTTGTTATACAATACATCATTTGACACTGTTTATAAAACATAGGCAGATGCCTGTGGATCTGTATTAACATATTATATAAGCTTATTATTTAGCTTGAGATACTCAAGTCTATATGGGATTTATAATATAATGTATATGTTTACCAAGAAGCTTGAAAACTAACATCATAAATGATTTCTTATTATTTTAAACAAAAATGTCATAATGGGAGAGATTTTTAAGAAATAATTGGCATATATGGAAATAGTGAATATAAACGCTTCTAAAAGCCTAAATTAGGTCAGTTGCTCACATTACTCTAGAGTGCGTCTGCATGTATTTTCTTTGCTCACCAAGTTTTTCCTGTGTGTTTGGATTTTTGGTATACTATTAATTAAATGAAGAAGAGGAGAAATTTTGAGCCAGAATAAAGACTGACTTTGGATGATCGTTTTGTGTTTAAATAAAAAGCAGGGGGAAAGGTACTCAAGTAAAGTTTTTTCAAGTTACATTATTGAACCTGATGGCAGGTGGGATGCACTGATTTTGGGCTGTCCGTGGCCTGCAAGACATTGTGCTAATTTCTGTCCTTTGCTTAACACCAAGTGCTCTCCAAATATTTTATCTTTGCTTACTTGGTGAAACTTTTTTTATTGTTGGTGCTGACTGAAGGCTGTTGTGATTGACTTCTGTTAATAGTGACTCAGAAGCGTGGGGATTTTTTGTCTTCTGCAGTAATACTTAGGTGCGTAGTCAGCCCTCAGATTTTTTCAGGGACTGCCATGCATGTCATCCATCAATTTTTTAATTTAATTTGGTTTACAGAAAACGTGGTTACACAGAGCACCTAGCCATCAGTGACCTGTGGACCACAGTTCTAGGACCACTGATCCACTGTTTATAGCCCTTGTTGGAGATTCAGCTGTGGCTTGAGCTATCTCCAGCATCAGCCCAGTCTAGCCAACTTGCCTGATGTACCTTGATGATCTTGGACAAACATTTGCCAGTGTTTAGCTTTATGGCTTTCAACTGGGGGAGTGTGGGCACTATTTCCCTGTGCAAGGGGATGCCGTCCCTGAGTTCAGGAGAGATCACAGACTTCATAAGCATTCCTCAGCACTGGGACCAACCTGGTGTTTCCTCCTCTCCTTTAGGCACAGAACTTCAAACGATTTTGGGCACAGGGTCTTTCCTAGTTAAAAGCAAATGGGATAATAAATTTCACAAGTCTGAAGAGAAAACCTGTAGCAAGCCATATTCCAGAATTGACTACCTTGCTGATCCTACAACAGAGGCCGAACAGAGTTGGTTAACTGAGTGGGGGCTGGGGAAGAGTACAGTAGTTTTTCACTTTTTTTACTTTCTTATTTTGTATAATTTTTTTTACGTTTTTCAAGACAAGGCTGAAACTTTAAATGTTTTGAGGAGGGAAGATTTATTTTGCTTAAGCACTTGACGCGCATCAGTTTTCAAGGTTTGTACAGTGAGATGTTTAGTGGTAGTGAACTCATCCTTAAAGGGTCAGTTACAGGAATTCAGCCTTCAATTGAACTTGTAATCTTGTTATTTTTAATTAGGAAAGGGCTGGTACTCTTTTGGTTATGGAGCTATCTTCCCCCAAGACTGTTTCCTTCCCTTTGGCTTTTGCCGCTTCTGCGGTCCGCTGCGTTTGATGGGACTTGAGCCGAGCAGTTGCCAACTACTGCAACTGGAAACCCGAGTAACAGAGCTTCATTTCTTCATTTTATGAAGGAGCCTGTCCACTGATGAACACTTTCAGTCCCTTTGCAGCTGAGGAGGTGGGAAAGGCAGCCCCAGCGTGTCCCGGGCTGGCTGGCAGCATGCGAATCATGCGTTTCAAAGCCGCCGCTCTTGTTCCAACTCCGCGGCCAGTGGTGTGTTTATCAGATCGTCCTGACATTCAGCACTGAGCAGATGTTCCCTTTTTTAGTATAAAGTGATGTTCCTGACCTGCTAGCTGAGATTAGGGAGGGGAAGGCTTATTAAGTTTCATGCTTGGGTGAAGCACCTATACATCAGCATGGAAGGGCTTCTGACAGGCAAAACCAAAGCCGGGGCCGGGGGGGGACGGGGACGGACACACACAAACGAAAAAGCCCTCTCCATCTGCTTTTCACTGACCGCCTGGTGTTGCAAGCTTGGTCCATGTGGTTCAGTACTGGCCAGGGATTAGAGGCGGTGGCTGCTAGCCTGCTCTTCAGACATGCATGGTGAGCCTCCCATGTGCCCCCGCCTTAGTGGTGAAGTTAAAGCAGAAGAAGATTGTATGCAAGTTGCTGTCGAGCTGAAAGCTGCGCTGTCTGGTACTCTGCATCTCTGTGGCTGTCAAAACCAAGATATTTTTGAAAGGAAATCACCTCTCTTTCCAGATGTGCATGCATCCATATGCACCAACATCCAAAATTAATTATTTCCTCTCTGAAGACCAAAAAGTGACCTGGCTATAATCCAATTGACAGATAAAAGCAAGACATCGAACTGAAAGAAGAGCCCTTTGTTTGTAGGTGTAGTGAATGACAAGTGCTGGTGAAGCTGAGCGGACTGCATAGGAACAGCTTAATGGCATAATAAGGGTTGGACAGAAAACAAATGACAAGGAAATTTAGGAGAGTTGTGGAAAGGAAGCACGTAGAGGGGAAAAAAAAGGCGGAGACAGAGCCCCTGTAAGTTCAATGTCTCTATCTATGAGGAAAAGGAACCAATTTGGGACTGAATAAAATAAATTAAATGAAAAAGAAAACTTTGGCTACACTTTTGTTTTGGAGCTTGGATGACCCATCAAAAATGATGCTAATGTTATGAATTAAAGGAAAATCTGTTAATGGTTTGTAGGAGCCTGTAATACTGTAATTGTTTAGAAATCTTTGTGGAGTATCTAATAGTTTCACTAACAGCGATTATAAAATTTTCTAAATTGAAAGAGTAGCTATCAAATCTATGGTTGGTATGCACCCTGAACCAGTTAACACGAGGCACCTTTAATATCTCCTGGTCTCCTTCTTGAGGTTGCTCTCATTGGCTGTGAGATGAGACTTTGGATATCAACTCTTTCCACTGCATGGTAGTGCCCCTGGGACAACCAATATGGCACCGTGTGGTTTTGGACAAAAGATGGCTGTGTATGTAGCTCCAGTTGGAGGTCAGTGGGGATCAGGCACGTGACAGCTACTTGTGTTTCTGCAAAACTGCCATAGGGTTTTCTTATTTTTAAATGAGGATATGAGGAGTGATTGAAGGAGCTGGGACTGTTTCGTTTGAGGAAGAGGAGGCTGAGGGGAGACCTCATCACTCTCTACAACTACTTGAAAGGACATTGTAGAGAGGTTGGTGCTGGTCTCTTCTCACAGGTAATTAGCGATAGAACAAGAGGGAATGGGTTCAAGCTGCAGCAGGGTAGGTTTAGGCTGGACATTAGGAAAAAATTCTTCACAGAAAGAGTGGTCAGACACTGGAATAGGCTGCTCAGGGAGGTGGTGGAGTCACCATCCCTGAAGGTGTTTAAGACTCGTTTGGATATGGTGTAAGGGAGAACTTTGTAGAGTGGAGCTGATGGTTGGACTCGATGATCCCAAGGGTCTTTTCCAACCTAAATGATTCTATGATTCTAAATAATTCTGAACTGAATTTTAATAAAGAAAAAAAAAGAAAAAAAAAAAACCAACAACAAAATCCACCTAAACCAAAATTCCTATCCCTGCTCCCAATCTACTGACTATGTTCTATAATCTTACTATTACTGTGTGTTGTGGTACCTTTATCTCTACCTATTGAGACTGCTTGAGATAGGATACCAACGCTTCCTGTGTTGGTTAGACAATCATTAGAACTTGTAGCAGCACTTTCAAGAGCACCCATGAGTATGCAAAGAACTGAAATGTACATCTGCAATTTAAATAGGTAACATTTTGCTGAGAGAGAGAGAGAGACTCAGAAGACTTGTTTTCTTAGATAAGCACAGGCTGCTGAGGTCTGATCTGTGTTTACACGTGTGTTTTTGTGCATGCTCTTTGATGATGCATGAATTCCTATGTGGCTGATCGTGAAAGTATGGTTCTCTCTCTTCGCCTCCTGAAACTGATTTTATGAAGTCTGGAATTTCCTTCTCTGTCATCTCTAATTTACTCATTTTCAGGAGTACAGTAACAGCAGTAGTGTGGGTAGGATGGTCTGAGGAGTTTCAATACTGATATATTAAAAATACATTGGTTTTGAAACCTGTTTTAGTTATTTTTGCTCTAAGCAGGCATTTAATTTTTATAGGCTTTTTTTTTTTTCCCTTTTGGCCCCAATACGGAGCTCTCATGGAACCAAGCAGAATGCTTCCTGCGTTGTCTGATAAAAAGTGCACTTCCATTCATTGTTTCTATGTAACTTCCTATCCTTTCTACCGTAAAGAGGGATAAACCTGAGACAATTTATGGGCTATCTCTGGGGAAAAGAGACTTTCACAACAAAAAGTTTGAATATTTTTTTGGAATAATGAACAAGGACTGTTAGGAACAGTTTGTGTTTGTTCATTTCTTCCTCTTTGTGCAAGACTACTTCATCCATTAACAGTGGTGAAAACAGAATGCTACATTTGGTTCTTCCATTGTGGCTGTTAAGGCACAATGATTACTTGCATTTTAGGTACTGCTAATTATCTGAAATAATTCTTTTACAGTCCTCATACAAGTTTGTGGTGGAAGTCAGGCATTTCTGAAATACAGGCATGTCCTGGGGGGAAGCCCTCAGTCTGAATAAAGTTGGCCACTGTTTAAAAAAGGATAGGTGCTCCATGGGACCTGAGATTTAGGCAAGAGGATCACCTACATTTGAATTTTAGACCAATCGTTGGAAACTTCTGTTTTCTACTAATTGGGATAACAACAGGAAAAACTCAGCAACCCTTTCTGAAACGTTGGTGGACGACTTTGTTTTCAGTTCTTCGGCATGGAAAACAAAAGTTGTGCTTTCTGGGTTTATTTAAATTAGTCAACACGTTAATGCTGTTCCGTTTATACAGACTAAAAAGATGCTCTTATGCTTGTAGAGTGTTTTCCAAATACCCACTTGGGAGAAGGGGCGGGGGGGGGGAGAGCGAGCGAGCGCACATGTATGGATGAGTGTGCACGTTTAGCCATGGAAAAATACTAGAGAAGAGTTCCTGTAAGCAGCATTTTGCTGCAGACCTCAAGGGCAGGTAGGACTCTGACAGTACTTCTGGTCAGAAAGAAGTGCAGCAGAGGTTACATAAAATGTAGCTGTGTGGAACAGTACATCTGCTTTGAAAGACTTCTTTGTTTTCCAGGTACAGATGTTTGTTTTCTAAGATTATGCCTCATGCATAATGATGTCTTAAAATTGTGCTGAGCGGATGTTAAACCAAACAGGTTTTTCATTCATTGCCTTTTCTGTTTTATTAGCTTAATAGGTGTATAAACAAGACAGATGGAGTTTCTTTTGTTAAACAAGATACTAACTGACTGACATTGCTTAGCTTTGCCGTGCTTGCTTAGGTATTGAAATGAGTTTTGCTGTATAATGAAAGAATGTGACTTTCTTATTTACATTTTTTCATAAAATGGATGGTGTAGGTATAATTCATAATTTCCAAGTAGCAATACATTGCTACAGAAGTTGAGTTTTATTTGATGGTTAATTTTTCCAATTGAATTTGCATCAATTTTGCATCCTGATAAGGACAAAATATCAGCAGAAACTTATTCTTTAAGAAAGCAGAAGAAAGCATTTTTGCTTTCAAAATGTAATTTGAATTTTATCCCGTATGGGAAAACAAAATGAGATGTGTGCAGGCAACACTTGAGGTTAGATCATCTCTGCTAAACAGATGAGGTAAACCTCGTGCTTGTACCAATAGCTAGGAGCTGTGGGAATGGATATTTTGCAACACATCCTCTACAGAGGCATAAATGATTATTTTGCTTAGTAGGAGAAACCAGCAGCAGGAGTTTGTGCCGAACATAACGGCAATCCAAAAAAGGTCTGGGGCATGTCATCCATAGGTCTGAATGATTCCCAGTGGGCAGGCAGGAGATGCTAGATGGACTTTCGTATGCATAACAAATGTCTAGAAAGACTGCAGAAAATAAATGATCAAAACACATTGCAGATTAAATGTAATCTAATACATTGAGACATCTGAATAGTTTGGCACAGGCGTGGAATAGGTTCTGGGCAGAGTTTATGATAATGGAATGGGAATTCATGGGGGGCTGGTAGCTGGGGATTGAGAGCACATAGAGCAAGGGTCTGATTCCACATAGCATTAATAGTAGAAACCAGTGTAAAGGAGAAGTATGTAGGTTAATGCATAGTTCCAGAGGACAGGGATGGGGTTTTTTTCCTTGGAGAAAGGGGGAAGGAGCAGGGATGGTGTCATGGAGTTGCTGAAGATTAGTGGGCTTTGAGCACTGGAATGGGGAACCTCTGCTGTGTTTTTGCATAAGCACATGTTTTTAGTTAGGACAGCTTCTATGTTTTAACTCCTTCTACAACCAAGTCTTGCCATCTGTACTGAATATTGCTTGAGGATATATTTTTTCGTTCTTCTCAGTTTAAGTTTTATAGCTCGCTCATTTCTAATAGATATATGTGGAGTCTGAGATTTTGGGTGTTTTGTTTGTTTGGCTTGCTCTGTTTTTTTTTAAATAGCCAAAATCAGTCCACATCCGAGAATCTTTTCCCCTGTAATTTTAAACCTCTCCTCCTTGCCCCTGTGGTAATTCAGCCAAAAGTAGTTCCACCATGAAAAATACTCTTTTCTTCCTGACAAGAAACCTGTGCTAGATGTGGCGGTAAAGGAACTCCCTGAAAACTAAGGGTATGAAGGGAAACGTACCCAGCCCCCTGTACAACAGCTATGCTGTGTTTATGTTTTCAGTACAATGCTTCTGTCTCCTTTTTGTCATGTGCTCCCACTTGCTTTTCTTTACTTATTGTTTTCTCATGGACTTCTTTGCTCCTTCTGTCCATTTCTGCCAAAGCCCTAAAATGCGTTCAAGGGCTTTCATGAACATTCACTCAATTTCAGTCCTGCTCTGCTTGCAGTTCACAAGGGCTCGGCTCTCTGCTCTTCCTTCTGCTAAAGTAGAATCTGCGCTAAATTAATTGATACCGGCCAGTGATTGTGGCGCAGTGATTGAACAATCTCTTAATCAGAGTTATTCAACAAATGTGGAAAAAGCCTGCTTTTCAAAAGTTTTAAAATACTTTTCCTGGGGAGCTCCTAGTTTATGTAAATAGTCTTATTGAAGGGAGATATCTGCTGCATTTCAACGCAGTCCATAGTTGCATGAGGAAAAGCTTGTAAAACCTAATATGTAGTAGCAATAGCAAAATAAGTACATAATTTAGCGTTGGGACATATTATAAAAATGCCTAACTTTGGGTTATTTTCCTGGTATCAGGTAAGCACATAAAAATGATAGAGAGGTGAGAATATCCAAATTAGAACAAAATTTATTTAATACTGCAAGGTTATTTCTTTTTTCTTATTCCCCAGCCCTTTTCTTATTCCCCTTAAACCTTTTATTGCAATATTGAGCATATCTTATGTAACTGCTAGTTTTTGAAACTTAGGGTGAAATTTCTCGGTGCACAGTGTAAATAAAAACTAACCAAAAAAACCCAAACCCCACCCCCACGCTTTAAAATTTATTTCTTTAAAGTATCCAGGAATTTTTTGTCCGAGCAAATCTGCCACCTTTGTTACTCCCATGCATTTCTGAATAAGTACTAAAGCAGAAAAGCGATACTGAAACACACCAAGATTTTGACACTTAATTTCTTCCTCCTCCTTACCAAGATCACAGCAGCTGAGCAGTAGTATCATTCAGCATTGTGTCCTGTGTTTCATCAGAGTTGGAACTGCTGCCGTGAGCTGTAGAGAACAAGAAAACTGTAACGCTCCCCTCCCCAGCCCAACAGTGTGGAAGACACAAAAATGAACCAGCAGTAGATTTATACAAATATAAAATACTTTGGACAATAATCTTTTACTTTAGTCTTCCTACTGGCCAGTATTAAGATCCAACATACAAATCTTCCTTTCAGTACCTTGCTTCTCTCCCCTGCATCTTCCTTATGGTGGTCACACTTATTCAGAGAGGAAAATCGCGTAATCTGGGAATAGTCTTGGACAGTCCGGCTCCTTGTTGTTGGTGCTTGTGGTGGAAATGCTTCTCCTTTTCCATGAGATGAAATGCTGCAGTTTCCTCTATGCCACTGACTCTCATCACAAAGCAGCTGTGATATTTCCTACCATCTCATCTTGTCTTTTCCATCTCTCAGGACTTAAGGCTGCTTGCCAGAATTGACTGATCCTGAGCACTCAAGTGCTTGCTTTGGAGTGTGAAGCTGTTTTTTTCATGATCATCTGTAGCAAAAACTGCTCTTTGAATTAAGGGTGAAGTTTGTCTGTTATCTTCTACACCATTTGAATCACCAGGAATTTGTCTTCCCAGGTGGTCGTCTGTAAAGGGGTGTGCAGGAAGGAATTTAGTAATTGTTGTTACAGAGCCACCCATACTAATTAGTAATGACTTACAGTTTCTCTTTGTGTGGCAGGCATCACTTCTCTCTGTAGATTCTTCTTTGCTTCAATTCTTGAGTATAGTTTTTTTTTTTTTTGGTATAAATTCTTTGGTGAGAAACCCTTTATAAGAAGTTTGTGTAGATGGTAACAATTACTCCATGTGGAGCAGTGGCCCTTCACCCATGTGCTTGTCTCTTTAGAAATGAGTGGTGAATGTTATAGGAAGAGGTTATTATTAAGTCTGCTCAAGTGCTCCACAGTGAGTCTTAAGCTTTTCAGTTTAAGAGAAAATGGCTCTCCTCCTGTTGTTTTTACAGAACCCTACTGTCATTCAAAAGTAGGTTTCAGGATCCTGTCTCTTTTCTTCCTTCTTGTTCCAGTCATCATTGTCACTAGCTGATGAAACAAATGCCCTTAAATTAACCTTCTCCAAAAGAACTTCTGTGAAAGTCTGTCATTTGGGCATAATGAAGTCTCTGCTTGGATAGTCAGCCTCCTCTAAGACTTGCTTTTCAGTGTATAAAGTGATGAATTCTAGCAGGATCTGCAGTAATTTATATTACTTTGTACCTGACAGCACAGAGATCCCTGGTGTTCCTCAAGTCTGGATTTTGAATTTTTGTCTTTATGTATAATGACTAGATTTGTGTCATTCCCTCATTCAAAAATCAATTAGAATAAATCTGTCCTTCCTAGGAGTGTTATATCCCATTGGTGTGGCTTGTATCCTCTGGCGTAGCGTACGGGAACCATGCTAACGTGCCGTGGAGCCCCCAGCACAGATTCACGCAATTTGCAGGAGCTGGTCACACTTTTCAGCTGACAACACTGTAGAAATCTCCATGGAAATACAACAGAAAGCATATTAGCCTTTACTATTTGAATAAAATCCATCACAGTTATGAGTTGGTCTTGGGTTGTTGTATTAACCCCCTTAGTGTCGTACTTCCATTTACAGCAGAACACATGTTACTCATTAGTAGCATGGATGATATGGGAAACAAGAATGTTGAAATTGTGTTGAATGTGTTCCAGATGTTAGTATCAAACAGGGTTGGGTCTGCATTAAGATTTCCTTTAAAATATTCTTATTAATTGGAAGTGGAAAATAATGCAATACTAAACGATTCTCTAGAATTCTAAATTCACTAAACATTTGCTATCGTAAAACATATATGTAATAACCTGCTTTCCATCTTCAAAAGGCTTTGCAGGCATTAAGCAACTAAAATTTCATTGTGGTAAGAGCCAGGATTTACTGACAAGGTTAAATGGATTCATGGTCCACAGTTAAACAAAAGCCCAAGGATGGCTGTGCGTGCACAGCGACCTGCTCAGCGGAGAAGGGACTAAAGGCTTGTAGCTGCACAAGGTTGTATAAACTGGAAGATACTTTTGACTCTTTAAAAGCCAGTTTGATGGGAATGAGATCCAAGAGAGTATCTGTACGTGTTGGAAGCTGATGAGGCAGTCTTGATGCGTTAATTGGATGAACTGGCCCTTAAGCAGTGATGACAGCGAATTTTGGCAGGGCGTCGGTGTTGCTGTTGCAGGGAAGGTCGGCAGGAACGGGGTGTGGGGCTGGAGGGGGAAGCTGGTGAGCCTGGTCCTGGCATTTGTGCAGGGCAGAGCTGCGGAACAGTAAAGCCCAGACAGGATGAGGCTGTAGTGTCATGTTGGCTTTCAAACTCAAACAGGTGGCGCAGAGGTGATAAACTGTCAGATCAGTAGTGTCACAGAAAGGGCTTTCTGTTTGTTTTTTTTTTTCAGAGAGGTAAATATGCACTTTGTGGGATTTAGGGAAGTAACTAGCTTTCCAGTCAGAGGAAGGTGCCAGGAGGGATGGAGGATAAGCAGGAGGGGTCTGTGAGGGAGCCAAGTAAGGCAAGCGCAGATAATCTGGAAAGCGGATAGACCTCTCACGGCTCCCATTGGAGTGTCAGTGCCTCGGAGTGGCACCTTCCTCTCTCCGACTAGGACAGATCTGCAGGTGCGGTAGGAAGTGCTGGAAAGAAATGTTGTTAATGAATGTTTAGCGAATAGCTCAGGCAGCGCTGGGGTGCATGCAGGGTAAGAGTAGACTAAAATACAGCATAAATGGAGAGAAGGTGGCAGAAAGAACTGTCTCGTGCCACATACAGACTGAGCATCAGTGGACTTTGTGACTTGGAAGTAAGTTTTCCTTTCACTTGGCAGTAGCTCCAGACATGCAGGCGTATGCTGGGCATGGCACTATGCCCACTTCAGTGGTCGGGCAAATATGCAGATTTCAGTGCATGAAAATGCACTGGTATTGGTACTGCCAGCGCAATTAAGAGAAGTAATGTTCATGAGAGTCTTGAGTTCCTAGGAAGGGTAGTATGGGCCTGGGACATAGCTATACAGTACCTATGTGAAACTCTGGCAAAAATGCCACATCAGGAATAACCCTTCTGTTATTTACTCCACCACCGTGTGTGGGCAGTCTTACAGCACATGCTGCAGCGGAGCCACCCTCCAGTAGATACCCTGATCTTCCGTTCAAATTTCAAGGGCTATATCTCAGGCAGTCATGGAGGTCTGAAAGCATCTCTACCAGATGCAGTAACTCCCCCAAAACCTGTGCACCCCTTCCTTCAAAACAGAGCTGATAGAAGTGGCATGCCCCAGGCTCGTGGGGCACAAACCAGCGCGTGTCTGGATGCCACGTGGCTGTACTGGTGTAAGAGCAGACCTACACCAGTAAGCCCTGCTTAAGAAGCCCTGATTGAGACTGGTGCAGCCAAGCAGGCTTGCTGCCAGCAGTGTGATGGGATTTCAGCAGGAGATGTGGCCCATGTCAGCTGGAATGGCGGGCAGGCAGGGTGGGCATGCCTCCGTCTGCCCTTCACTGTACAGATAAGCTCAGCTGCCCATGGTTATCCAGGATGGGAACTTTGTCTCCCTCTGGGAGTATTTCCACCTTGTATGTTGAGCAGAACAGAGGGCCCTGAGAGAAGGGCTTTCTTCATGTGTGCTTGAGGTGCCAGTGAGGGAGGCAGTTAGACAGCCTGAACATACCAGTCACTGTTGTCTTTGTGTGGATGAGTCCTTGTAGGAAGTGAAGGGAAAATCCAGGTGTCTTCTCCTCTAATGTGGCAAATTTGTACAGTATAAAGACCAGATGAAGGCTGGAGAGGGGGACTGGTAGATGTACTGCATGGAAATGGGTGTTCATGAGGGAATCCATCCATCTGCTGAGAGGAAGGTATTAGCTCTTTCTCCTGAACCTTTACTAAGGAAAGCACACATTTTTCTCAGCAACTCCATTTCTGTCTCATTCAGAGTTTTGCACCTTGAGGCACTGGAACAGGTTGCCCAGAGAAGTTGTGGATGCCCCATCCCTGGAAGTTTTCGAGGCCAGGCTGGATGGTGCTTTGAGCAGCCTGGTCTAGTGTGAGGTATCCCTGCCCATGGCAGGGGGGTGGCAACTAGGTGATGTTTAAGGTCCCTTCCAACCCAAACCATTCTATGAGTCTGAGTCAGCTCCATTCAGGTCTGCAAGAAACAATTCAACTAAAGTGCTTCTTGGCTATTAGTTTGTTCCCCAGCCCAAGAAGTGCTCGTGGCGTTTAGAAATGCTTTTTGTGCAGGTTGTGTAACGCGGTCTGCTGCAGGACTTGCACATCAGTGGCTGGGCTAATTGATTAGTTAAGTTCTCTGATCTGCACTTGTACATCAGGAAAATGAGGCCTCTGTGCTGGTTGTGTTATTGTTACAAATTCAAAATATTTCTTCTGCCATTACAGAGGGCAACTTGTTCATAGATAATTTTTTTTTTTTAAACTATCATTGCTTGGAGTGGTCCCATTTTCCATGTGTATTCTTAAAAAGGAATTAATAAAAAAAGACCACCAAATAAACCTCAAATCCTCCAAGCTGGTGGTCAGTGCTTCTACAAAGCTCCTCAATTAGAGAGCAGAAAGTTTATCCTCTGTACCCCAGGCACAGACATGCGTAATTTATGCCTTGAGCATTGCCTTTAACAAATACTCCTGTTCTGTGGGAGCTGGCAGGGTATGTGCTATGCACCGGTGGGTTTCAGGAACAGCCCCTTTGGCAGGACAAGGCACGCATGGCCCCAGGCACTGCGGAAATCTCCCTGTGCTCAGGGGCATTGCTTTTTCCCGGTAAAGTCTGTTTTAAGATGGGCTCTCTGACTTCTACATGGCCAGCTGCTAACTGTATCTTGAGTGAACTGTCTTTTTAACCAGCAAAGTGTAGGTCACTGCTAATGTAATTAAACATATGTGTACACCGAAGTCAAATGAACTCTAGTACTATAAGAGCTGGATGTAGACTTCACAAGACTAGACAGAGCTCTGCCATTTGATCAGTTGAGGATTTTCTTTCATTTTGAACTCTTTTTGAAAAAAGCATTTTACTTCAATTGCAGATAGACGCTATCTGGAAAAAAAATAAATCATACTCTAGCTTATATTTTTTTCTTGCAGCCTCCGAACTGACTGGTTCGTGTGAGTCTGATTCTTATCTGAGTGACTTTGGTGCAAATTAGGGGTTAAGTCAATTGACGTTCTCCTGTGACCTTCTGAATCAAAAACATGCTGTATCTGTTATGGCCAGGGGTGGGTTTGAGCCATTTTGGAAAAGCAGGGATGCTTTTCATAAATATTTGTCTTGCTTTAGTTTCCTGAGATATAGTTTAAATGTAAACTGCTCCGTATGTTTCAGCTTTTGTGCTATCTTGCTACATCACATCACACTGTCTCACGTACTATATAAGAGTATGGCACTACATCACGCTGTGGTGATTATTTGAAAGGGCGTACACTCTGTTTTGGACTAGATAGCTGTTATCAGTGTAGATAATTGCTGTCAGACACAAAATAGACTCAGTAAACAAACATTTCATTTTATCATGTGACAGATGCCTGCTGTTTTGTACAATGTATTTGAACGATGTTCACTATAAATCAGCGCTGCTTCAAAAGCAACAAATCCAACTCACCCAAATCCTTCCTGATGTAATTACTTTATACTAGAGATTAACTTTCCATTGTTGTATATACACGATTGCATTTTTCAATGCTAGGAGATAACAATGTTTGACATAAACAAATAATTCATATCTAAGATGAACCAATTCCTCCTACCACTATTTTGTTTTTTCTCCTTTGGTTTTTTGTTGGGCTTTTTTTCTCTTTTATCCTTCATTTCCTCCCTGGTAAAGACAAGACTACCTTCAGTTTTGGAATTCATGCTTTAAATTTAGACTTTCAGAGAGAAAGGAACCAAGGAGTTAGAATATTTAGGAGAACTTAAAAGGGCAACAGAAATAAATGTCTCTGTGGATAATGAACATGAAGCCTGTGTTTGTGTTCCTGTGGGTTTTGTGACCAAAAGGATGATCACTATTTGACAGGCGTAATCTATGTATTGCTTTTTTTTCTCCAAATGATGTGCATCTCTTGTCTTCCTCTGCAGGTCCTGTGCCTAGGAGTGAATGTGTCTTATTGCCTGTTAACAATTCGCACCCAGTCCATGCCTTACTGGAGAGTTTTACAGTCTTATCTGGCTGTGCAAGCCGAGGCACCACAGGCCTGCCGCAAGAGGTGCACGTCCTCAATCTCAGAAATCCCGAGGAGGGTCTTGGTCATCATGAAAGAGAGGTAAAGGTGAAATTGCTTTTTGTCCAGATGCCTGGCTACAAGTGTGTCTGAAAATGGGATTGTTCTACATTAATTTGCTGAATAAAGTTATTTCTGAATTGTGACCAGAAAGACTACAAAGAAGCAAGTGCAATTTGTGTGGATACCGTGCACCAATGCTTTGTGTGTCACATGAGTAAACCGCTTCCATACTCCATCACCTTTCACAACCACGAAGCATACTTTAAAAAGGTGGCGGGGTGGGCAAAGGAAATAAGAAACAGATTTAGATCTACAAGAGGCCTTTACAGAAATGGCTGTCTTCAAAAGCAGATCGTTTACCTAAATGTGTTGTAAATTAACATGAATACCTTTGGATCCCTGCCATGACCGCTATAAACAAATATTTAAGTTCAGATTCTTTTACCCCTGTAATACATCCTTAATGCTTCACTGAGGGGGGAGTGCTGTACAGAAAGCAAGTGTTGCTGACTATGGTAGTACTTAAGTACAGTCCAATTACTTATTTATGTGCGTTGCACTCGGAGGGCTTGGCAAGAACTTGAGCTGCTCTGAAAGCAATAGCGCAAGAAGAAAATTTTTGATGTTAAGTTGTGCAGTACTGTTGTTTACTCTCAAACACATCAAAACAGAGTGCCAAAGTGAAAAGAAAACATTGAATGCTATGACAGCTGAGCTTCTTAGTTCATGTTCTTACAGTATTAAACACACAAATCCTTAGTACTGCGTCCTGTGAGGGCAACATGCATGTACACAATTAGCAGCATTTGTAATGAGAGAACAAAGATGATGATCTAGTAGGCGGAAGCTTAGAAAAAGAGGGTCTAAATCTGTGCTGAAAGAACTTTTAAGTGGAGTGTTTTATAGTGATTTAACTAAAGGCAGATAGTCTTGGCCATAATCAAAGTCTTTCCACTGACCTCAACAGCAGCCTTGTTGGGTTTGTGGTGTGTTCAGCTCAATGTGTATTGTATGCATCCATGAAGCTTTGGCTGTTGTGTTCATTTTCAGTATATACACTGTCTGAAATGACTAGTGTATGATGAAAAGGTTATTCACTGTTTTTTCAGTAGGCATCTTATTGGCTGCCCTTAATCAAAAAAGTGAAGTCTTCTTCAGTTCAGCTGTCACAAAATGAGTAGAAAAATTACACTTTTTTTTTCTGTGGGGCTGGGAATGAGGAATAGAGATTTTTTTTGTTTGTTTGTTTGTTTTTGTTTTTTTTTTTTAAAAGCCTTCCATAGTTTGTCAGGCACAAGGTCATCAGACTGATGAGTACACTGTATATGCCTGAAAAAAGTGTAGGTACAATCAGTTCTCTGGGCATGAAAACCAAAGTGTAGTTGAAATATCTCTTTTTCTTTTTTTTTTTTCTTTTCTTTTCTTTTGGTGTAACATAGTTTTCTTATGAAAACTAAGCCTTATGTGATTCTGCTGTGCCTCTTTCGTCACCCAGCAAGCTTTAAATCCATTGACAAGTCATAGATGAATTTGTTATGAGGGGTAGATCTCAAGAGGTAATCACAACTTTTGATGAAAGCGAGCAGAAGAGTGCCCTCGTTGTGGGGCATGGTATAGCGGGAACTTGTAACTTTTTATTTACCAAAGTGTTCCTGGGGGTGGAACGAAGCAGGCTACAGCTGGATCTTCTACCTCCTGAGAGACCAGAATGAATCAACTGCAAAGTGCGCGTTTGCATAAAACCAAATTTCCCTCTGCTTCGATGCTTCTACCACTAATTGTGTAACAGTGCAGCTTCTGCACTGTTGCGTGTGCACACGCAACATGAGCTACAGTCACGCATGCACAAGGTTACAGGCTGTGCCACTACCGTCTAATCGTCTTGACAGAACCATTGAAGATTTAGATATTGGGCTTGGAATAAAAATAGTTGCTGTCTAGCAGAAAGAGTTGGGTTGTGCCTCCTCTAACATGCTTATGGTAAGAAAGCCGTTTGCCCCAAGCTGCTTTTCTGTGTACTTCTGCGGTATACTAAAGTGTAGGGCACAGAATGTATTTCACAATTTCTAGCCCTTAGCCTCCTTCTCCCATCTCCCAGGCAGTTTCCAGTCTCAGCCATGGAGATGGCTGCGCTAAAAATGCACAGGAAGCTGGAGCAAGGCTTGCTGGCAACTGCGTCGAGCAAAAGAGTGTAAACAACTTGGAAAGATAGGATTTTACTTTATAGGATCAGACTCGGAAAACAAAGCAGAGCAAATGTTATCTTTTCCATTATTGTGAAAACCAAGTGGCCTTTTGTCTTAAAAGTAGAATGTATCCATCACCTCAAGTTACTTCAGTTTGATTTACCAGCTGAGGTATTTCCTGTTGCCTGCAAATGCTGATAGCAAAAGTAGAGATTTGTTTGTCGTACAGTATTTCCAGTATAGTCCAGAATAAAACCAGTATTTTTGTTTGACAGTATGTTAGCTAGATTCAGCAGCCTTGAAAGCATGTTTAAAATAAATCACGCATTCATTCAGAGGTTGGCTGAAGCTCTCATGACATGGAATGCAAGATCTGAAAAATCTTTGAGTGAAGGCTTGCTTTGGGGGAGGAGGTCGGGTTTTGTTTTGTTTTTAACCTGCCCTGTGCTGAATGCCGCTAAATTACACATTCCTTACTTGCTGGAGGAGTGTAAACTTCCCCTAGCAAATTCCTTGGAGAGCTCATGCATTAAACATACTTGTGCAGTTATCCTGGTTCTCATAAATATGCAACATACATGTATGCATTAATTTAACTTATTTTGACACTTGTGTAGAATATACAGACAACAAGCGTTCGCAAATTTAAACATAGGAGGGGTGGCTGATGTGGGGGGAGGGCATGGCAGGCATGTGTGTTCCTCCTGTAACACACACAGGCTTTTCTGTAAAGATTAGTATGGTTTGTGTGCTTTTTGTTCCTTGTAAACAGGGGAAAAAATAGGTTGACTGGAAATGTATGGGATTATGTATTTTGAACAAACTTTGCAAAACTAAATCAGTAATTTAGCACTTTCAGGTGAAGGCTGAAATCTGGTAAATGTAAGGTCATATCGTGAAATGCTGTAATCGCATCTGTGATCTTCAAAGAATTTGTTTGTATTTTACTTCGTTAATCCCTGTTGGGGTGACATCTCCTTTGTTGAGACTGTGAAGACACTTTCTTCAAGTAAGAACCCCAAAAGTTTCAATCTTTTTCAGGTATTTCTTAGAAATTTCTTCTCTCACAATTCATATTGGCCATGCTTTATCATAGGAAATAGAATACGGGTGCATGTAATAGCCACGAGTGTTTATATTGAACTTGGCATGAAAAATGCAAGCCTTTTTTGTTTGTTTTATTTGATCAAATATTCCTGGGGAAGTGAGTGCATGTGTGCATTTCTGTACTGATCTGGGTCTCAGCTGAAAGCCAGGAACTACTGAACTCTTACAATAAGTTTCTCTTCAGTTTTGGGTATCTTCACTGCTTCACTGTATCAGATTTTAGAAAGGAGGTACTTGCTTTCTCATGCTGCTGCTGCTTCTGTTATGAGAAAGAATTGTTGTTTGTGGTGGCACTTGGGATCTCTAGAGATTTGCACCAGAAAAATGTGTATTAAAAAATGTAAAAATTATTTTTAGATGAAAGTCACTCCTTAGGTATATTAGCAAGTCCTAAATTAATGGAGGATTCTTTTATTGTACCTGTCAGTTGGATTTCCCTGAGCTGCTTCAGGCACTCAGCCATGATTGAAATAGCTGAAGGGGGAGCAAGGGCATTTAAAATTAATCTCATGTGAGTACTTAAGATTGAATACATGTGAATACATGGAATCAGAGTTCCTGGCACTGGATTCACTATTGTTTTCGTTGACATCCTCATCCTCAATAGCTTTAAGATGTTATGCCTGATACAGATGTTTGACATGCGTTATGTGAAATGAAAGCAGGAAAATCAAGGACTCATCTTTATTTTTACAATTTTGAGTAACGCCACTGAGGCCGTAATAGTTCGTCAGACTTTTTCCCCGCTGTTTAATCAGTGTTACTTGGCAACAATTTCACAATAAAAAATATTTTCCTTTGAGAGCAAACCTGTTACTAACATGCCTGCTAGTTCCAGTGGAGCAGCCTAATTATAATTGATTGCTAGTGATGTATCTTGGGTTCCTGAGCCGACCTACCTAAAAGTCATAAAATAATGGGAAAAAGTACTTAAATCCAGTATTTAAGTACTTTGTGAAGAGATCCTCTATGTTTTAAAAATGGGACCAGGACAGAATCTGAAACAGTCACTTGATAATGTACTTCTACATCCTGATCTTTGCATACCTCCTGAATTTGGTATAATTCTTCCGTGTCACAATGGTTTTGTGCTTTAGAACTATGAAGATCTGGACAATGAAGGTGATGAAAACCTGATTCACTGTATTTCCCAGTGTGTTCATTTTAACTGTTTTCAAACGTTCACCACCACAACAGCCTTCCCCAAGGCTATGTCAGGGAAAAATGTTTTGTTTCATGCTCAGGCATCCAGGGGTCTGGGGACAGCCTTGAGATACAGCTGTGATAAAGGGGCCACTTTCTGAGCGTGGTTTAAACAAGCTGACCTGCTGCACCAGAGCCATGGTCAGAGGGGGCCTGCGGGTCTTGTGCCGACAGCAGGCAGGAAGGGGATTCAAGGTTTGTTATTTGGTGGCTGGAGTTAGTGAGGTTTTTGTTACCTAGTTGTTTGTTTGATTACATTTTGTTTATTTCTTCCTCTAAAAGTGCATTTATTAAAACAAGTTTCCATTTGGTACCAATCAAGTGTCCACTAAGGCTGTTTTCTGAGACTTCAGGATCTCACATACAGTGGAAATAAGGTCAGCTTCTTTTTCTATTGTGGCCTTTTAGTGCTGAGCTCAGTGTCAGCTTGACCAAGTGCTCTAAAACTGGTAAGACAGACTAGTTTGATCTCAATTTTTGAAGCACCCTGCATCTTGGGCTTAATAATCCGAATTAAAATAATTGGATCGTTATCCTATGCAGTCCTAAACTTATACTAAAATAAGAGGCTCAAGAATAAAGAGTTTGTTACTTCTGCGAGATTAAACTTCTGAGTAAGACCACAGACTTCACTAACGTTAATATTGGATCTGTGCACTGCCAAATCACTTGGCTGTACAAATTTGATGTTTCTGGTGAGCTGACCAGAATATGTGGCACAGGGTCAGGCTGGGAAATAAAGGACACGTTGCTTGGTTTGCCAGGCTGCATTGCATCTGCCCTCAGCTTGTTTGCTGCAGTACGGTGGGAAGCCTACGCTGCTGCACTCGGGCATGTTTGGTACTGCTAGTAGGCCAAACGCCTTTGTTTTACAGAAAAATGGTTGCTGCTTTAGAAGAAGCTTTCAAAGATAAAACAAAGCACCATGCCTGTGCCTCTGCCAAGGTAGAGACCAGATCTGAACATTGCAAAGATATCTTGCTGTTCTGCCTCTTCACTTTCTGACCACCTTTGCTTGGCAGCAGTAATGGATGTCTAACTACAACAGCAGACTCACAAGTGGCAATTTTTTGAACCAGGAGTGGCATGAACTACGTATAGTGAGATGGCTTGAGAGCGGAGTGGTGCAGGCCACTGTGTTGCTGTCCAGTCTGTCTGGGGATGAAGGAGAGGAGATGGAAGTAGTGGAGATGCTTTTAGTCTTTCTGGGGATGGAGAAGTCTGAGGTGAGACTTCAGATGAGAGGACCAGTAACTTGGTGGCCAAGGATCTCGTTCCAAATGTGAGAAGGTAAACCCTAAAAAGAAGACTACAATGTGGGAAAGGTTTGGTGAAAGTCTGGTCTGACCTCATCCAGTTTCATAGGTCAACGAACAAGAGAGTATCTTCCATGAGATTGTCACTTGGAGCCTGACATTCTGAATCGTGTAGCCAGCCAGTTCAGTATTGGGAGCTGACAGACACCAGAGTAGTTTGGGGAGTGCCTTCTGCCACTTGGGAGGTTCTTGCCCTGTGTTCCTGTGCTTGACTTCGGAGTTTTGCTGCGACATGTACGCCATGCTTCCCTCACACCAGCTTCCCCAGCTTCAGTGGGGCTGTAGATCTTTCCTGGTCTGACATTACCAAGAAGAGGTATTTACTTTTGTAGTGCATATTTTTGTGGGCCACTGTGGACATTTTAAAATACTGTCACTGGGTCTGGATGGGTATGTAATATTCAGGTTTTCCACAATGCTTGGTTGGCTTCAACCTCACGCATGCAGGCCAGCTCTCCTGTTACACTGAGCCCATCAAGATGAGCCTGATGCCATCTCTTTAAAAAAACCAAACAAACTAACAGCCACCCCAACCTCCATTTCTTGAAGCGCTTGATCGCTTTCACCCTGTTACTGCTTGTTCCTTGATGGTCTGCGTCTCAAAGTCATTCAGAGACAGTGTTATGAGTCCAACTAGGACAGGACCTGCAGAGTAGCAGCGGAAAATTAGTCTGGCCACCTGCAAATGTCTCTGTCAGGCTTAAGATTGACTGCTGCTTTTTATCACAATCTTTTTTCACGGTGTTTTGCATACCACTTGTAAGAGCAAGGGAAAGGGCCCACATCACCACAGCGAGAGTGGGCGTACAGGGCGCAGTTCTTTGAACAGTCACTGAAAACCTCTCGACCCGGCCAGGATGTCATGGTAAGGACTCGGCAGAAGGCCATGGCATCCGTGAGCTCTGCACCGAGCAGCTCTAATGTGGCCGCCCAGACAGAGCTTGCATGGGAACATGCTGCCACCCAGGTGTTGGGCTGCAGGGTGTGCCCTGCTCTGGCGCCGGTGTTGAATGGTAGCGGTGAGCAGGTCTGTGGGAGGTGTGCCCAGGTAGAGGAACTCCTTCACCTAGTGATGGAGCTCCGTGAGGAGGTAAGTCATTTGAGAAGCATAAGGGAATGCGAACAGGAGATAGATAACTGGAGTCGCACCCTGCCTTCCTTGAAAGAAGCACCTCAGGCAGACAGAGCTCCACATACAGAGCACTCCCCACCCTCTAGCAGCGTGGCTGAATGTGGGGATCCAGAGAACAGGGACCAGTGGCAACGAGTCCCCGCGCGGCGTGGCAGGCGCACCTCCCAGGTAAACCCCCCACCA
>VXBH01006885.1:0-66103 GCA_013400035.1 Rynchops niger | reverse complement strand
ATATGCGTGTAAAGGTCTTTTAAAAGGCCTTTATATATACATATACGAGCATATATGTGTATATGTGCATGTAAATAGACATATATACACAGACTTTAAACATAAAAAAAAAAAAAATATCTTTTTTAAATATATATAAAGGCCTTTATATATAAATATCTGAAAACTTTCTATATTGCTATCTATATCTACATATCCATATCTATCCCTCTCTGACCGCTGTGTTTCGCCGGGCGGGCTGTGGCGCGTGTGCCTGGCTGAGCTCTGCTCCGCAGTGGCCGCATCCCCGGCCCAGCAGGTCTGGGCGAAACCCCCGGCCCGTGGGCTCTGCAGGTCCCCTGCTGCTGCTGGTGACCCTCCTGGCCAGCAAAGTGCGACCGCGTGCCTGTAGCAGCTTGGTTTGAGCTTGTGCCTGATCATCTGTGTCTTTGGCCCTTCATGCCACCCTACAGGGAAAGGATGGGATTTCCATTCCCCTCCACCACCCTCAGCATTCCCGGCATCTCTCTGTGTTTAGACCCGATAAACATGATGTGTGCTGCACACACCCAGGGCTCGCTGTCTTGCAACTGTTAATTTTCCTTGCTTGTTTTACTTTTACAGTCGTTGCCTCAACCTAATCAAAAAGTCCCTGCAGCGAGCGGCTGGGTACAGCGCGGCGCCAGAGCCCCGCTCCGGGGCCAGCCCTGACGGCGAGGTCTTTGGAGAGGTGACCGAGGGAGGGAAAGGGAAACTTTTTGTCTCAGCCACTGGATTTGACTAGAAACCCTCTGTTTAATGTTTATAGCACAGATATTTACTGATGGTTTGCTTGTGCTCTGCAGCCTGGTTTATGCCAGGAGAGGTTTGGGATTCAGCGTTCCCTTCCCTTCTGGTTACAGGGCTCGGGGGGAGGGGGCTCACAGGAGCTGCTGGAGGAGCCTGAGCCTGCGGGCAGTACCTGGAAAACTCGGTTTAGCTTGGGCACAAACATCTGTGCAGACTTACGGCAGTGCAACATTTATCCTTGCATGCAGTTGGATGGTTGTTGTGTTGATTTTGTGCTCCCTGGAAAGACCTTTTTTTTTTTTGCCTTTTTTTTTTTTTTTTGTACATCTCTGGCTTGGAATTTATAAAGCGCTTGATCACCCAAGGAGCTGCACAACTCTGCCATCTGCACCGTCGCACTGCGAGCAGGCGGGGACAGGCCACCTGCTTCAGATCTGGAAAATGCCTCTCAGTTTGAGGGGGAAAAAAACTTTTAGGTAGGAGCTGGAGGCGGAAATGGATGAAAAACATCTTAGAAAAGCCACCAAGATTTAGCAGAGCCTAAGTGGCAAGAGGAAGGAAGACCTGGCAACAAAGCTGTGTGTAACAGGACAGGAAGGGAAAGGATGAAGAGAGACGTGCCAAAAAGCATGCTTAGGTAGACTTAGGAAGGACTTTTCAAATGCACAACTTCTACAACCACAGGGCAAGAGAAAGACCAAGGAGAGAAGACCGGAGGGCTGCTGGCTGGCAGCACAGGGCAGGAGTATCTGGGTAACAGTACTGTGTCCTCTTCCTCAAAGTGGGAGAAGTGCCTGGCTTTTGGATGAGGAGGAAGATTTGGAGCACGGGCTGAAGGCAGCACGGCAAAGGGACTGAATGCAAAACTGGAGGTTAAGAAAGATGTGCAGAAATGAAACCCCAAATCCAACAGCCCGGGTCGATTTAGGTTTTATGGGTCCTGATTGCTTAGTGGGAACTTGCGACAGGATGTTTTTTAGGTATTTGCATACTCATTGGGTTTGTTAGGCACCAAAGGAGCAGGCTTGGGTACCCAACAGCAGCAAGTGGGCAGTCTCTGTCCTGCAGCTTTGAAGGATCTGGCCCATGGACCCACAGGTGGGTGCTTAACAAGTGCGTCAGCTCAGGGTGGGACTGTGTACGAGGAGCGTGGCAAATGTAGTGCAACTATTTAAGAAGGGCTTGCTAAGGGAATGGGGTCCAATACTCAGAGCCTGGTGACCTTTTTCTGAGAAAGACCATTTACAGAGACATGAAGGCAAATGAGATAAAATGCAATATGATGTACCAAGCAAGATTAACTTGAAATCCCTACCTGATCTTGCAGATAAAGGAAAACCAACAGTTCTCCTCCTCTGGGATTTCAGTGAATCCCGGCCTTAGTGCTCTATCTAACATTCTAAGCCATGCTGGAGAAGATGGAGATTAATTGAGTGCCTCAGAAATGGGTGGGGAACTGGCTAATAGGGCCCCGTAATGGGGAAGAGAGAAGTTTTTCAAGGACTGGGATGAAGCTTTCTTTGATCGCTATCTATCTTCATTAAGGTTCTCAGCAGAGGAACGTGGGTGTTTGCTGATGGTACCTGGTGAGGAGGATGGCACAAACTCACAAGGAGCTTCAGGACAATTAAGTGAAAGGACCTGGAAGACTGTCAGTGCACAGGAGATGGAAACCAGCTGGTACAGCATGGTAGGGAGCACCCTACTGTCCCCCAAAAGCCCTATGGCAAGAGGGGGCACACTCAGCTTGTCACACATGGTGTGCTGTCCCGCGGCTGTGCCCCGAGGTGCTGTCTGGGGGCAGCCGGAGCTGCATGTTGGACGCCATTAGCTACAAAGAGCTGTGATATAATCGAGCAATGCTGAGGTTATCCACTACTGCACCACCATGGCCTGTGCAGGGAACCCCGCTCTGTGGGGCACATGCGCCCGGTGCTCCAGAGCCTCCTGGGGAAATGCTGCATTTTAGCATGCAGGAAGGTACACACAGGAGACTAAACGGGCTGATGGGTACATCGCTCCTGGGACAAGCACGTGCCGCTCAGCCCTGAAAAGTCTCTGGGGAAAAGCCGTGGAGCTGGTGGCATCACGCCTGGCTCAGCTCCCCCCTCCTCACAGCTACCGGGGAAACCCCTCACAACTGCGCGCTGGGTTTTCTCCGCTGCACTTCTCCTTCCTGTCACCCATCTCTCTGCATGCCTGATTTCTGACTAATGTAAATACCCACCCCCTTCCTCAGCATAATGAATACTAATTCCTTAATATGTGTTATTTTCTACTGTATCTCCATTTCCCTGCTATCCATCTTAAGAGCACCAACAATTGCCATCGCCGTTTGTCTGCTGTGTGTATATAATTAGAACAGTTGGCTCAGGTAATTACTTTTTGCTTCCATCAGTTCCTTACTCTTCTTTGCACTACTCTGCCTTGTTGGGGTTTTTCTTCATTTCAGGCTCTTTAGAGGAAGTTTTCAAAGCAGGGTGCGTGGCTTTTAACTCTACCGCCCATTGAATTGGAGGCCACCAGCTGCTAAACCCTCTAAAACCTCTGAGTTTGCTAAAAACTCCTGAGCTGCCGACTCTCTCTCATTCTCCATTTCTTACCCCTGAGGCTCTAAGTGGAACTTCGTAAATGATATTTCTGTGAGTGAGTTGCCTGGTTGAGAAAATTGCCTGGCTGGTTTTGTTCCCCCAGGGCTGCCAAGCATCCGGCACTGCTGGCGCTCGGCTCACCCTCCGCGTGCCCAGGGAAGGGCCGTGCAGGAGCTGGATCCGGCCAGTCCCTCGCCTTCTGCTGACTTGTCCGACCTCCACGGAAATCAGCGGCTGTCAGTGGGGCATGAAGACATCCTCGCTCCAGCTGCCGGGAAAGGAAAATGCCCCGCAGTTGAGGAATTCATGGGGAGACCTCGGAAGCTCCCGCTCTCCTCAGCCACCGTGTCAGAGTTTGTCTTGAAAGATTTCCTTTCGCAGGTAAGTATCTGTTTAATTACAACTATTGCAAAAACAGTTAATAGCTGATGAACACGCCAGTATGTTTTAATTGAATATATTGAGCACACTGAACAAACCCACAGCTCTTGACCTTTCCCTTAAGTGAAATATTAGGACAAGGTTTTCTGCATTGAGAGCCCAGGGGAAGCGTGGAGGGGACTACCCGCTGCTGTTAACGGGAGCCACCCATGTAAATCCCTTTCGTGTCAGCCCAGTAATGGGCTGTTAGTGTCCAATTATTTTAATTTTGTACAGTCATTGTTCATGTTGCAGGGGAAAAAATGGGAGGAACAATCTGGCTAAAGCAGAGTGCTCCAGGTTGCACTGTCTCTTCCGGCCACTCCAACCTCAGTCATCCCGCAATAACACTTCTGTTACCGCCTTGAAGGTCTTGGGTGATTTAATGCCGGTGGCTACAGTTTGTCATTGCGATGGGACAGATCAGTGAACTAACCACCCTCTCCTGCCCTCCAGCATCATGACAGGACAAAGCCAGATTTATTCTGGATGCCGGGAACCGCTGGCCCTCCGCCCGCCCGGGCGCAGGCGCTGCAGGGATGCGGGACCCACAGCCCTAACCACCCCCTGGCCCCGGCCGGCTTCTGCCTTTATTGATTTCTAAGGAGCACGAGCCTGCGATTAAAGTTTGCTTGTGCTTAGGTACTTCCCTGAATTGGCGCTTGGGTCCTTACTCCAGCAAAAACTCTCATTGATTTGTGCTGGAGCACAGGCTGAGTAAGCCCCCGGGGACCGGCTATATATTTGCAGCATGATGCTCTTCAGACACATGACAATTTCAGGGCAATTTTGTAACATTAAAACAGCATTACCGGTGTGTCTTTAACTGGCCGTAAATAGAAACCTTGACTTGTCTATAGTGGTTTGATATTCCAAGCTAGGCAGGAATATTCAGTCCTGGCTCCCAATCCGTTTTATCACCAAAAAGAAATTTTGTAGGTTAGATAAGTCAAGAGCTTACTCTTGCAAAACTTCAGCCCATGTCTGGGAGCTGCGGTGAGGCTGCATCTAATATTCAAGTGTGGGAAGAAAAGGCAAGGCTCTTTTTAAGGCTCATTAGAGATGGCAAAAAGATACAAAAAGACCAACACCATTTTACACTTGTAAAAATACCCCTAGCAGATTCATATTTTTTAATCTTGAGTACAAAAGCTCCGTAACTACAGCAAGGCATTAGTTTCCGATGACTAGCTACCTTTTTTTCCATAGCCTCTGGCATTAAAGCTCTCAGTGAAAAGACACTTTAGAGCTAGTTCAGGCAGTTCATTTTCTGTCAATCAACTCTCAGGCTGGAAGTATAAAGGCAGTAACATGACAAGATTTCTATTTTAATATCTTTACTCTTGATAAGATAATCCTAGAGGAATGGTGGTGATCAAATATTTACAGGCAGCGCTCGCTGGCACAGCCTATTGTAAAATTAAATACACAAAATTATGTGGGGATAATGTTAATGTTGTGATATGAGGACAAAAGGCAGCACGCTTGAAATGAAGGTTGACTCTTCTTAATATATCCTCCTCTGTGTCAGGGACCAGCGCTGCTGGAGCGGAGAACAGAAGAGCAGCTTTCATTTCGCATTTTGTGACCTTTCTCTGCTTTTCAATACTTTGTTTGTTATTTAAACGTATTTGCGTACTTAATGATCTTGATTTTCAAGTACGCGTTTGCGTTTCTGTGTCCTGTGTGTCTCTCTGAGATGCGCTAAATGACTAATAAAGCCTTGGAAAGAGGAGCTGCCCCCTTACCCCAGTGTGAGCCCAGGTTCGGTCCCCGCCCCGGTTCGGGCTCCCTGGGGCTGGCGGGGGCTGCAGAGTTGGGGGGCACAGGCTGGGGGGTGCATGTGGGGTTTTTGCTGACTCGCTGTATGGGTCGGAGTGGGTCTATGCACCCTGCAGACATGTCCGTGCCGCGAAACAGAAGTGCATAAATCCCTGGTTTTACAGAGCGTGAGACTCGCAGCAAATGCACCCAGGGAAAAACCTTTGTAAAGTGGATTTTTCTTCCCCTTTTCTCTGTGCATCCCTGGCGTGCAGAGGTGGGACAGGCGGTGAACCTGAAGGCCCTGTCCCTGCCCAGGCTGTCCCGGAGGAGCGCTGGCAGCACCGTGACACGCCGAGGCCCCCGTGCCATCACTTTTTACCGCCGCTCTGCTGAGGCTCAGCCTCAGCCCGGGGAAAACGAAGCGCTGATTTGGGCTGAAAGGCCAGCGCTAGCTAATATGGGAAATTACTCCAGCAATCATCACGCTTTCCCTGTCACTATGGTGACAAAAGGAATGACAAAAGCGTGAGCAGAAAGAGAGAGGGTGACACAAGTAAAGAGGGACAGAGCAAATGCTCGGCAGCCGCTGCCCGATGGTGGGCAGAGCCCAGGAGGGGACAGGCAGCGCTCGAAAACTGTGCTGGAGCCACCCCGCACTGATGGACACCAATGTGTCCCACCTGTGCGTGACAGGGGTTTGCAAAGCGACACAGGTACTAAGACCACGTTACACCAAGTGCCACACTCAATGCAACTGTCACAGGCCTAAAAAAATAGCAATCCTGGCCGTATAGGGCTTTCATGCCGCGGCTTTAATCCTAATGCACTCACCATTGATTTTTGCACCTCCTGCCTCAGCAGCACTTGTCATTCGGCGCCTGCCTTAAGGAGAGGGTCTGCAACCAGCCTGGCCTGCCTCCCGCGTTTCAGCTCTGAGCATCGTTAGCGGACACAGCGAGGAAGTCTGCTCTTTCCAGCCAAAGCAACGATCACCTGTGACTGAGAAACACGCGTCCAAAAGGAAGGGGAAAGCACAGGGAGACGTGCTGGGAGGCAACCCAGGACTGAGGAGCAGCTGAAGGCAGGCCAGTGTCTCTTGCTGCTCGGCCCCTTGTCTCCGCAGCACTGCTAGTTGGGTTTACCTCAAGGTCTTTCCAGCACCTACCATCTCCCCATGAACAGAGACACAGACCCCAGCTCCCAGAGGCCTAAACAGCAGGTTTTTGAGCTGCTTGAGGAGGGGGACACCTTGAAGAAACTCCAAGGAAGAAACTGGGCAGTGGCAATAAAAAGTGCAGGTCCAAGGACGACTTGCCCAGGAGTCCCACCTGGAAAAAGTGCCACCAGGTCGGTGCCCATCCTCAGTGAGGCTGCTGGCTCTGGGGGTGGGAAGGAGGTCACCAGCAGATTAAACAGAAGCCAATGACTCTGCCACTTTAAGCGGAGTTTTTATTTTCTTGGAGTCAACTCCTAAAAAAAAATGGGGTTGGGAGGAAAAAGAGTGGGGTGCAGGGGAAGCAGAAGAGGGTGCTGGAGGGAGCAGTGGAGAAAATCTTCATCCTGAAACGCCAAGCCAAACAGCCCCTCTGCCCTACCAAANCTACCAAATCTTCTTTTTTTGTTTTGTTTTTTTTTTTTTTTTCAGGAAGAAAAATTGTATTTTCCAGCCAGCTCTATTCATGAGTGATTGTGCAGAGCTCTGCTAATGGGCTATGCCAAGCTGTGGTCACCCTACAGAGCTATTGGCAGGAGAGGTGGCAAGTTGGAGAGGACTACAAGGGAACTCGGCATGATACTTTTTGATGAGCTGATTATTCAGAAATTTCACAAGAGCTGAAATACATCACTCTGTTCTGAAACTCACAGCCCTGCCAACACACAGGACAGCTTACATGAGAGCAGCGTTTTCTCCTTCACAGCGCTGCTGGCCTGTACGTTAGCAACCAGATGCAGGAATCAGACAAGGCTTTTCGGCAGCCATCGACCGCAGTGATGGCGAGAGATGGGGAGTTGATAGGAGGACGCAGAAAGCTGAGATAGAAATGATTCAGGTACTTTCGTGGCTGTCACTATGCATGTATTTGGGTTTGAAAGTTTTTCATTAGCTCTGTGGGTACTGGGGCATTATGATTTTTGTTGCTTTACAGACCGCGTGTGAGATCACCCCCAGAATCCCACCTGTATTCAGATATTTTTATTTCAGGAGGTGCTCAGTCCCCAGTCACGTTTCAGGGTTCTGTCACACGTCAGGAGCTGACCTTGACTCCCCCCATCGCAGTCAAGAGCTTCTGTCTTAGATGTTGTCCTGAGCCTGCAGCCAAGTCAGGCTCCCACAGAGAGCAAACGGTCATTTTCCCCTCTCTGCAACATTAATTAAAACCAAAACACCGTGTTATTTGAGCACAGGATCAAATGAGGGCCTGATATCTGGCAGGTGGGGTGCACGTGTGCTGGGGGAGGTCAGAAGCAGCACGGAGCCAATTTCTGAAATACCAGCTTCAAGGAGCCGATGTGGCACGTCCCCAGCCCATCGATCTGTCAACATACAAGCCCCTTTGAGCTACCTGAGGTGGCACAGGCTGTCCCATGGAGGACCCGGGGCTGGTGCATCTGCATCTGGAGCAAGAATGATGCTGAATTGCTGAAAGGCAATTAAAAAATATCCCCATGCTGCACTCACAGCCTTTGCACCGTTCAATACCTGCCTGCCTTAGTGCAAGCAGAATTGCTGCAGGCCAGTTAGCCATCTAAGCTGCCTTTCTGCACAAAGAAACCTAACTGTGGTCCAGATGAGCATTCGCACACTGGAAAACCAAGCAGGGATGTGCAGAAGGCGGGTGCCTGGGATCTCGCGCAGCACAACATGGGCCCATGCTGCTGCCACGGCAAAGCCTGTGGAGCCCATCCCTAATGGTTTTGCCCAGCCGTGAAAACGTACATCCATGAGCATATGGCTGCCAGGTGGCCTTCAAATGCGACCGTACACCTGGGCTGCCTGGCACAGCAGGGACTAGGTGCATGGGTGGAGGGTGTCCCCATCAGTTATGTGCTCCCAATAACCTGGCCATTCTCCTGTCCACAGGATTTAACATGCCCGAGAAAGCTCTTCTGCAGTTTCTGTTGCAAGGTAGGCGGGTGGAAGAGGGGACATGGAGACACATCCTACTCCCAGCCTTGTCCTACAAAAGTCAACGAAGAGCACAGTGGCTGAACCGTAGCTGTTTTGCCAATGAAAATAGAGGCACACAGGCATGGCCACCACAGCCTCTTGGAGGGACCGTTCGCTTCAGCAAAATAAACTTTTAGTGATCAAAAAAGCCTGGGAAACTTGCCTGTGTATAAAGACAGAGAATGAAGGTCTGAGCTGTGTAACAGAGAGTGTAATTAGCTCTGTCCTGTTATGAAACCACCCCATCAGGACCACTCCACTCGCACCATGTCCATCTGAGCCCCTGCATGGGTGATTTTTCCCTGTGTTTTCTGCTTTTTGTGGAAGAGCTCAGCACTCTGCAGCATCCCCCAGCCCAAAGGCAAGCCCTGGGCATCACCCCAGCGAGGGCAAGCAACTGAGGTTGGAAAGGACAAAGTAGGTTGCAAAGGCCATCAATGCTTCCAGCACAGCAGATCGCCACATTTCCAGCAACTGCGTCTTTGCATGCAGGGCCCTGCCTGCAGAAAATTAAGTCTATAGGAAGTGTATGAATGATCCAGACACCATCCTCAAGGCTCAGGTCTTAAAAAAAGGGGGGGTGTGTGTGTTACTCCACATACTGCTGCAGGATGTCATGTACTTCATGATCTGTCTTTTCTGATCTCTCCTTATCTCTCACTCCAATCCTTTCTCATGTCCCTCATCTATTGCAAATTCCCTTTTTAAACTGGAGCGAAGCACATAAATATTTTCCTGCTGCATAAAGAGGTTGTTTTGTGCATAATGCCACAGGAGGCTTTTTTTTTTTTTTTAAAAAAACGGGACTTTTAGTGCTGTGATAACGGCCGCCTCGTTGACACAAATGAAATCTTCCATACAGCTCGGCACTCATCTGCTCAGCAGCCCCCATGCAAAATGGTTGGCGCAGATCCTGCTCGTCACAGGCTACAGAATTAATACAGAATATTCCATACTTAATAGGAAGCAGCTGAGCATCAGGTTTGGAAGTACCTTGCAAATGTAACTGATGCTCAGGTTTTCCTTTTAGCGCTTCCCCGGCAGCACAACCATTGTCTTCTTTCTTGTGAAATCACAGCTGCTTTAAATATTAAAGCGCAAAAGGACAACCCTTTGTGTTGGCCCATTTTCCAGCATCTTTGACCACCCTGACTACTCACCTTTTCTTCTCTTTCACTTCTTGCACCCTGACCTTTATTTCCTGTTAATTCAGCCCTTGTTCAGGGTCTAAAAAGTGCAGACACCATCAAAATGTACTTTTCATTTACTCTGCATGGAGAAAGAAATAGCGTTAAAATCTCTACAGTTTTTGAAAGGACTAATGGAAGATATTGCTGGTGACATTGGGTCACGGTAATTCTTTGAATTTAACTGGGTTTTCAGGAGCGATATTTTAACAGCAGCACAGTAAAACCCAGAATCAAACATCAGTAATTTTGCTCTAGTGTTTCTATTTATATTTGACCAGCACAAAGACTTGAAAACCAATGGACTGAATTCCTCTGCAGTACACAGCAGCGAGAGACTTGAGGAAAATTATATGAGTTCGTACATTGAGCATTTCCATACTTCTCAGGCCAGGTTGCAACCATTTAGGACAGCCTATCTTGAAGCAGTTTTATTTGTTCGGGACAGTGATGACACTGTGCCGCCAGGCACGTGAAGTACTGCCAGGCTCTGGTTTGGACCCGACCCTCACCTCCTCAAGGCTTCAGGTAGACTCTGCACCCTGCAGCCCCCTCAGCATGGCTCTTAGTGAAAGACTTGGCCTATTTTGTTTTCCATCCTGAGTGCAGGGGACACAGAAAGCTTCAGTTGTCACTTGCCTGCAATTCAAGAGCAAGATTACGGGTGCTCTTTTCATGCATATCTTGCAGACTCATTTCTTCTCTCTTCCATCTGTTGTTTGACTCTTTTCTCTTTATTAAATGTTAGCAATCAACAGCTAACCCATGGCGGGGCTCTGAGCATGGCATTTCTGGCCAAGGGAGTGTTCCACACGGGTGGCTCCCACTCCGGTTTGTTGCTGCAAGCAGGACATTCGTGCCAGTCTAACCTTCATGTCATTACTATCCCATTAGCAGCTTTACGCGTTCATTGATTTGCAGAAGTGCTTTGTATCACCTTCAGCTCCAGAAGCATTCTGACAATGCATTAAAAGGAACAGAAAAAGAAAAGATCTTATGAAGTGTTATATTTCTTGTGGTACTACCTTACCTGACAAAACGGTAGCTCTCCAAGTTTATCATGGCTAGCCTGTAACAAAGCCTTGGTTTTTATGAATTGTTATACTGCTCAAAGATCTAATTTTTCTATGATGTAACAGCCCACATACAATAACCGAATCTGAAAAAGCACAACATGGAGTAAACACTTTGTAATGTACTGAAACACAGTAGCTACCTGATTTCACTAGCACTTTATTTCAATTTAGGCCAAGGGACAATTCAAAAAGATTTGTTGCCAAGGACACGATTCAGAAAAATATGAGTTACTACTCAGAGCAATATTTTGAATCAGTGCTGTTAGTTGTCTTAGCTGAAATTCGACCTCGATGATAATCCGAAGGTCCAATAAAATTTTTCATGGAAGAATCCCATATTTGTAGAACATAATAAAATTGTTCAGCTGCAGCTCCAGGGCCACTGAGAACTGGAGAATGAAGTCTTTCTTTCTGGGGAGTTTCTTATGTCACAGGATGTTTTTCAAACACTTTGTTACCTGAGAAACATCAAACATAACAGATAGTTACATATAATAGCGTATTTGATCTTTGTTAGTAAGACAAAATGTAAGGCTCTTTATTGCTAACGAGTTAGGTGCTCATTAGTGTGTTCCAACAGGAAATAGTCAGAGCGATAGGCAAAAGAAAACGTTCAGTCTTAAATCCACACACAGCACATTTCAGCTCCTATTATAGCTTGTGTGATAGAGAAAGGAGAAAATCCTTGCACACAACTATTTTAAAATTATGTATCAGAGCAAGAAAGAGGAGCATTTGTTTGATTTATTATCTACTTTTTCAATAAAGTTCACTTCCAAATAATACTAATGCCTGCCCTTCACATTGTGCTTTTCATTCCTAACTCACAAAGCACCCTCCAAAGGAGGTCAGGATCGTTTTACAAAAAGCAAACATGAAGTGAAGCCACCTCTCTGATGTCCCTGAGTAAGACAGCACAGTCCCCAGCTCTGTTGACCGTTAGTCATAGGAACAAAGGATTAGAAAGGGCATCTTGTGTCATCAAATCCAGCTTCTTACTCCTCAAACCGTTTTTGCTATAATAATCTCATGCAAGAGTCTTTGGGGTGCATGATCTCTTACGTAAGCTCCTACAAATGCTCTTTCAAAATCATCATCTCTTGTATATCCTCATCCATCCTGACCCCGCGGTGAGAGTCTACCTAACGCCAAGGAATTACACACCAGTGATTTGGGACCATCACCCTGAAAATGCCCCCAGCCTCAGACAATGGAGAATGAATGGGGTATTTCTTCCCACGTCTGCTCCAATTTTATGCACCTCTTGGTGGTTCATCCTAGTACAAGACCTGTAATAGGTGCTATGACAGACCTGGAAGGTGTTCTGGAGGCAGAGAAATACAAATGCTGAGAGTCTGACAACTGCATCTGTGAAAACGCTGTGCGAAATCCCTGCACAAACTCATAGCGCAATCGGTATTGCAGCGTTAACTGGCGGCTCGCAGCAACCCCAGGTGTTAATACAACCCGGGCATTTGGGCTTACCCCTGCACATACCTGTCCTTTCGTGGAGAGACTGACGCCCTAGCAAACAAGGGAGCCTCAAGTACGCTCAGTCCAATACATTTCCAATGTCCATCGCCCCCCTCCTTTTTCAAACAACTACTACTGGAGGAGTTATTAATGCCTTTCCACCTACACAGCCTAGATACCGAAACTCACACAAAGGCATCTTTTAAGCTTTGAGGTCACGTTCGAGTTGCTGCTTAGAGTGTCTCCATGGGCAGTTCTATTATGCAGCAGCTACAGCAATAGGATAACACGATACAAACCTTTGCTAATAATTGAGCGTGAAGTGGGCTTTTTGCTTGGTGTCTTCAGTTTTGTACCTTCACTTCAGAGTGTGTTTAGAGCTGGCTTCAGTACTCAGAAAATTATTTCAGCTTATTAAACACAAAGCTGTTAGACGAGGGCACAGCCCCCGAACTTGTTTCCCGGGGCTGTACGAGGCTTGGATCCTTGCTGCTGTTGCGGCTGCAGCTCCCCAGCCGCCCACTTCTTTGTTTGATTGTCTTTTCTCACTGAAACATATGTTTCCCCTTCTGATGGCACTTTGAGCAACAGTTTCCATTGTATGCCCCTCTTGACTGACAGTTTGATGGCAGCCTGTAAATGACTTGGCACGTGTTTTGTGAATCTGCCTGAAGGAGGGTCTGGCCGCTTAGTAAGTGCATCCTTTCGCAGCTTTGGGGGCAAAAGATTAGTGCCATTTTAGCACAGATTTGGGGATAAAAGTACTTGACCACAGTTGCTATCATCCTTATTTGAAGCTCAGCATTATCCTGTACCTTAACTCTTTTATCCCAGGTCCTGGGACACAACGTCCATCAGTTATGCTCGGCTTTCCCCGTTTTCCTCTCATACAATGCGACACACATAAAGCTTAATGATGAATCAAGAATGGATCAGACTGAAAACACTTGGTATTTGACAGATAGCCCAGGTAAGCATTCGGGCTGCTGGATGTGCAAGTTAAGAGAACACCTGGCTCTCTGTCAGCTTTCTTTGCTGACAGTAACACACTTGGTGCTTTGCGTTTATGAGGTACAATCTTGCCTGTGTCTCTGGCCATGATATTTCTACTGCAGCTATAATTACGGGATCCGAGCAGTGCTGTATGGAATTCATGTACTTTTTACAGGTGAATTAAATGGCCACCTATAGGGAAATGGAAGTCCAGAGAATAAGGTGTGTAACTTTCAGCACAGTACTACTTACAGCCTCAAAACAGAGCCCTGGAATAGTTGTGAGGGGGACATTATGTTTAGCCTGGCCTCCTACAAGAGGAAGACATTTCAGTTATAACCATAGCTAACTCTATTGCAGCTTTGTTTTCATAAGAATAATGATATGCCTCAACCAGAAAAATAATCATCCTCAGTTCTGAGGCTGCTGTGCATTAGCACACCACATTTATTCGGGGAAGTCTTTTGCCCTAAGCCTTCTAGGGTAGGTATTACTGCTGTACATAGTCGCTGCACCACTTCTGGCTGTTTACATCTTCCCTTGAAGAGATAATTTAACTCCTGTGCATAAACCTTCTCCCTGCTGCAGAGGTGGTGCGTCTGGATGTTTTGCACTTCAAAAATACCAACAAGGGCCAGATTATGTTTGTCTATTGGATTTCTGTTGATATTAACTTTCCTTGCATTCCATTGAAATGTCAAAAAGATTACTTTATATGTACTTACTGCAGAAAAAAACAGAATTTTGGGTGAAAAAGCATAGACCCTATGATCTGATCCATCTTCTCTTTGCTATTTCCAACTACTTAAAGCATAATGTCACACTGAAACGCTCACTTGGAGTACTGCATTCTCTTCTCCTGACAGATTGTTATGATGTTTTCCAAGGTGACCTTCATAAAACACGTTTCCTTTGAAGCTTATATTTCACTCTCAGGTCATAATAGTTTCACACAGTCAAGCAAACCGTCCGCTCCTGCTTTCTAATTAATGGTTCTTGGAGGCTTTTGAGTGGGGGATATAATTAATAGCACTTAAGTCTGGAGTGCAGAGAAATCTATAGCTGATTACTAGGATGTGTATTTACTTAGGGATTATACGCAAACAGCTCCTAAGTGCAGGCATGAACAGCGCTCTACAATGCTCTCTGGGAAGTCCCCAGGACCAGGCACCACCTTGAGTCTTATTATCCAGCGTAAGCACTCAAAACCCCACCCTTCTTATAAAGCAAGGCTCCCGCTATTGAGTGGTCCCTGCCTGTTGTACCCCTCTCCCCGGCTCCCACTCCCTATACCAGCATCCACAGCACGTTGTATTTTCTATGACTGCATGGTGATTCTGCTTGCCAACAGGCTGCCTACAGCAGAGGGGCACCTATTACAGAAAATATCTCTGGCCATATCTCTGTCGTCAGTGTGGCACCCACCCAGGAGACAACCTGCTCCATGGTCCATACTGCCCAGGTACAGCATCTTCAGGGGCAGACTGGCTGCGCTCTCACTGCACAGCATGTGTGCCAAATCCACTCCAAGGCATAATGATTTTGTGTTTTATTCAAAGCACCAGAAATAATGGGAGGGCTTTTCTTACAGTAAAGCAACCAAAGAAGGGTGTTGCAAGCCATCTTGTCATACTTGCTTAAATTCTAGGAAAGACATGGGATTGCTCTGGTGCTCACTCTCATGCTTGCGGCATGGATTGTCAGAGGTGCTGGAGCAAAACCAGATGCCAGCCAAATTGCCAGCTTAAATTCCCTCTGGTCAGCTGCTGCTAACACTGGTAATTTCCCTGCTAAGGTCAATAGAACAGCATCTTTTCACACATGCCAAGATCTTGGTGCAGAAGACGCAGCTGTGAGGCACGATGAGTGCTCTTAAAGAATAAGATCGTCTCTCTTTCACAGTGGGTTGGAAAAAAAGGAGTAAAATTCATATTCTTTAACGAAATTGAAAAGACTGTGTTCTCCAGGAACATTGCCAGACTGGGGATGAAGGGGGGAATTGACACCAGAAACCCTGCACCCCTGTGCAGACCGCTTTATTTGCAGAGATTTTAAAATTAATTTTGCATGTTGAATGACATGAAATATTCAGATGGTTAAGCAATTAAAAGCTGTTGAATATTTGTAACTCAAAAAGCACTAGGCAACAGAATATCACTGTCAACCCCTTTATGCAAAGGGACATTTTGACATCGTACTTAAGACTGACTATTTTTCTAATGGCATAAAAGTACTACTTCAGTTATGCATAAACCAGGAAAACTTCTACTGAAACTTGTGCAGCCTGGTTCTTTCTTCAAAACAACAACACAGAGTGAAACTGCCTTTGAAGAGAAACATTTTTCATATACTATCGGAAGGTTAGTAACTCTTTTAATCTTTAGCCTTTTTGCTGGCATGTGTAATTTAAAATGCACAAAACAGACTATCAAAACACTTACCCAGCTATAGATAGTTAGAAAATGCAAAAGGTGCATCTGAAAATAGGTTTGGAAATTAAGATGCTGCATCAAATCTTGCTCTTCGAGTTCCCTGTGGATCCACCTCAAACAGGGACCAGTTATCTAACACAACTGACCATATACAGCCAACAGGAATGGCTCCTAAAGACATCCAACCTTCGTGCTACTAAGCAAGAGAGTGACTGACTGGGGCAGTTATATATTAAATATCCTTTCCACAGAAAGTTTTTTTTTTCCTTTTCTTGTCCTCCTCCAGGACCACACAAAGTTCTGCAGAACTTCAGCTGTGCAGACACAGCACCGTGAGCGGCACTGCAGAGCCCGTGCAAGCTCAGGGTGTTCAGGAAGTGATAAGATGGGACACAGTGGTGTGGGGACTTGAGTTAAAGACTAGAAACACGTGCAAAATACAAATTCACTCACTGATTTCAGTTTCATCCACTCTAGGCAATTGTACACACAGATAAATTATTTTAGGCCAAGTATTTTCCTTAAGGGTGTTAACTTAGCGAGGCTAAATGGGGCTCATTTCTTTAAGCAAGTGGCTGGATGTTTCTGATCATCTGGGGACCGGTGTGGAAGCACTCAGCTGTGGCCACCCAAGCAGCTAAGAGGGATCAGCACCTGCAAGTCCTTCCTGATCAGACAGCCTATAAGTACAGGCAAAAGGTGCTACTCCACATCGGCAAGTCATATAGGGGTTGTCACAGTTGGTGAAGGACTTGTGATAAATGTAAGCATAGCTGGGAAAGCTCTGAAACACAGCTCAGTCTGTCCAGGCTAATCTTGCTGAGCTGGGCTTCTTGGAACAAAACACTTAAGTAGAAAAATAATGCATGAGGCCTTAAAAATTGCCATTTATTGGCTCCAGAACACCCACATTCAGCTCTTTCTGACTTTCCCTGTGCCGCATGAAAAAACTCAAGTCAAATAGCATCCAGGTAAACTTATAAATGGCAAAATAAATCCTTTGTAGGTGAAAAACAGAAATCCTTTGAAGAAGGATGCATATAACCTTGTTAATTTGCCAACAATTTTCAATCTTCATCACTTTAGAAGAAAGGTTAAGAGAGCAGATAAAGGTTGAGAAATTCAGAAGGTGCTCAGATATACCTTTATCTTAGGTTCAGAGCATTAAACCTCAGAAACAAAACAATGTCAGGGAGAAGAGAGTGACAGTGATGCTTTGTGTTGGGAATCACGGCTTGGAAGGACTGCCTGTACTAGGCAAAATACTCTCATGATAATGATGCCAGTAAGATTTAATTTACCAGTCTGTTCTAGGAAAGGTAATGACCTCGATATCACGGGGAACTTATCAAGAGGTCATCCCTGCAGACATACAGTGATTTATTTTCATAACAAATGGAAATAGAAGTCCATGAATTTGCTTGCAGGAATGAATTAATACCATCTATCTAGCTTTGTGCTTTGTATCAGAAGAGCCTAAGAACATTTAATTGATATGTGGGGACTTAATTCCAACCCCTTTGAGAACCTCCACAGGAAAGTATTTCAAATTCATTTCTAACCAGATCAAAAAAACCAAACAACCCTCCCGAAACCTACCAAATATATAATGGGGAACAACAACATCCCATTGGAATAGGGATGAGACGTTTTATCCTAAGCACCGTTCATTTCCTGCCATGCCGTAGATGAAGTACTACATAATGCCTCTGTTAGTAGAGAAGAGTGCTTACATATGCATTACCTAAGGATATGCTCTTTCTGGCTGAGTAATTCATTTTTGACATGCGTATCTCTGAGAAGGTGAAAAGTGAGTGTCTAAATACAAATCCAGCAGCCACTGTGGAAACTTGACTATGCGTTCCAAACCCTGCTGCTCCAAGACCCAGAGGGTCCCTAGGTTTCAGATGCTGAGGACAAGTTTCCTTCACAAATGTGAGCTCCGCGCGTTACACAGCTTTCTCCACGTCACTCCACAGAAGCGTTCATACAGGACATTTGACTGGAGAAGACAAGAGCATGGTCATCATGCAGAAAAAAAAGAAAAAAAAGTAGAAAGGAAAGAGTTCAATGAAACAGCCCAAAGGGGGATGACAGAATTGCATGGGACACAAGAGCTGCCACGTAAGTTTAGCTCAAGACTGCTCAAGCTGGGCTGCAAGCAGTGAGTCACAGGCAGAGAGAAGGGATATTCATGGGATTTTCCTTCTTCAGAGGAAAAAATATGAAACAGTCAGAAATGACAGAGAAACGAGAGCGCTAGATGATGGCAAACAACATATGGGGAACAGGGGAGAGGGAGCTTTTGGCATCATCGCAGCAGCGTACATCCCAGTGTAACTCATATCAATCTCTGGGGGACAGTTCATTTCTACAGGAACAATCTGGCTTCTGGGACTCCAGGTACAAAATGAAAAACTCTCAATTTCTAGAGCACCAATGTTAGTGTTTGCCAAGTGTTTTGTCTTTTCTATTCCTCCCTGCAAATCTTTTTTTTTTAAGGGCCAGTGGAAAATTTAGCAGAACAGGCAGTTTTCCAGCAGGTTTTATTTTGAAAGTTGAACTGATCAGATGATTTAAGATTTTGCAAATGAAATTAGCATTTGCTTATCCACTCTATAGTCTGAATTCTGCCGTGATTTTGTACATCTAGGTGCATACGCATACCCATGCGCACACAGACACAGCAGTTTTTAACTCCTCATAGAGGTACCAAAGCTATTTTCTGTTCTAAAAACACAAGGAGGATATGTTAGGTTGGACATTCCTCTTAAGTAACTGCTGATGATTCTGATTTCCAGATATCTTCTTTTTTGCTGTCTGGAAACTAAATGCTCTAGGATGGCGCTGATTTGTGCAAGAAGGAGCATGTTATTTCAGCCACTGTTGGAGTGCTATGTCCCTTTGGAAACAACACAAACCTAAGAGCTTTCATTTCTTTTGTTCTATTCTACATATTCTCCCCTCCGTCCTTAAGAATCTTAAGGAAGACTGAACATTTTTGGGTGTTGTAGGAGTAAGTTCATGTGTAAATCATTACCTTCAATTTTCTTGAAAATACTTCTTCAGAATTGCTGCTTCAGCTGCCATTTCTTCTTCTGTCCTCCACTTGTCAGAGGAGTCCTCTTTGTCATGTTGTTGCAACTTTTTTGAGGAAGGAAAAAGAAAAAAAAAAAAACAGTTTGTTGATTTTTTTTTATAGTTTCATTGTCAAATTTAGGGCATGCCTGTATGCAACTAATCTAACTATTCCATGTGTCCGCGGGACGGAGGGACCTGGTCATGAAGGGTGAAGGTTACTGGTTTGGAGCGGTAACAGTAGTTAACTGGCTCTGATGGATTTATGATGATAATGCAAGGTGCCAGGGTGATTGATAGGCAGTGACAGAGCTCACCTTTGTAAGCTGATGGTCAGATACCTTGTCAGTCTTTGATGCAAAGCTGGTAGGTAATAGGATAACAAACAGGTGTTTTGAAGTGTCCATTACATCCATGGAGTGAGCGGGGAAGAAGCTGCCTGGACACTTTGTCAGTAAAACTTGTCACCTTCATGTAAAACTTTCTCTCTGGCTTTTCCTCTGCCCATGGGGCCACCTTTCTCATCAAAGACCTATTGTGATAACAAGGCCCTGTTGCAGCCATTTCCCACCGGCAGTTCGTATCAGTAGTTTGCAGAAGAGATACATTCCCTCCCTGCATGCAAGTTATTAGTCCTTCCTTGCCCTTGTTGAAAGTGAGACGCGTCCCTGGTCTAGAAACAAAACCTGTTATTTTAAGCATAATTATATTTCATTGATGATTTACTGGCAAATAGAATGTGCCAGCACTTGAGTGACTATTCGTACATATGTCCACTCAAAGAACGCCTGCCAGTCCTCAAGGGAAGATAACGTTTACAACAGACAGCAGAAACATTTGAAATAACGGCTTAAATATTGAGATTTCCAGTGTATCTCCAGGTACTGAGCACAGCAGAGATTGTATTAACAGCATCAGTGCTTCTGAGGAATATTAAAATATCGACTTTTTGTTAATGTCACAAAGTTGGAAACGAACGAATTTACACCTTTTATTCCTGGACGAGTTTTAGTACAGAAGATGAAGCAGTGAAAAAACAAAGATGAAGCAATATTGAACCTGCCAAGCAAACTGCATTACTGTATATGGCACGTTTAGCAATAAACTAGGATTGTTAGCATACATCCAACTCACAAATACTTTTATATTTGTGTTGTGCTTCTTCGACTCTGAACTTTGCTGCCAGCTATAGTCCTATGTAGTTTTACATTCTGCAGCACAGATTTCTTCTTCCTCAGCAGATGAAGCTGTATTAGAAAGCTATTTCCTTTCATGCCAATACAATCCAGTAGCTGTAGGCAAATTAAAGTGTATTACTGTTCGACTAGTAGAGGACTAATCTTCATTGTTACATTAGCTCTAGGTGTGTTATAAATCCATCTTGTAATAATGCTACAGAATTATAGAGAAAGATTTAAAAGCCAGGAACTGGTACAGTGTATAGATGCATTCTGTGTGTCCATGCGCCTGCTCTCTGTGCACACGTATACGGTGTACAGGTACCACAGCTGAGCCGGCAATGAGAGGGAGATATAGGAAACAGCATACATCATCCGGTACTTCCCATGGACTGCGAGGACTTGCACTTCACAAGAGGATGCACCAGGACAAGCCAAGTGGTGGTAAATCAATTGTCTGTCTGAGGTGTGAGCTGTTTTTCTAAAAAAGCAATGTCTTGCTCATTCGACCTGGCAGCAGCAGGAGATACAGCAGGCAACAGCCAGAAGGCAAGGGAGGGCAGCCCCTGTTCCTCAAGGTCTCCTTGTTTAACCTGCAAGAAGTGCTTTTAGTAACGTGATCTGGCTGCTCTTCTCCCTTGCTATCCTGTTTCTGCGCAACCCAGGTGAGAGCTAACTCGAGGAGGAGACTAGAAGAGTGAGGATTTGACTTGTAGTTTTTATTTCTATTTTCCCTGCTCAAAGAAACTGAAGTGAACAGTAATAAGGAGGCATATCCTGAAGTGGCTGTTGTTGTTGTCTAAATTAAAATTGTGTGAAATCGCAGCCCATGGTCACTTCTCAAAGCCGTCAAAGGAGAGGGTTTCTTTTGCTACATAACTGCTAACCTTTAAAAATAATCAATCTTTGACTTAAGGTTAAAACAGATATATGGGGAGCAGCAATGAATTCTGAAACTTGCCTGGAAACCCAACCGACTCCGGCAGCCCCGGCTCCCAGTACCACACACCAGCCCCAGCCTGGCACAGAAGCGCTCACCGCAGCCGTACCGGGCTCTGCCGCGGCAGGCGGTCACACACCGCTCAGACTGAAAAGATGTACCCACGTTTTGTGCCCACACAGGGTATGACGAACAACAGACCGTGGTGCTAAATCACTGCCACAGCCAATGTATTCGTTGTTCAGCTGACTACATACGTGATTAATTTGCTACGTCTACCCACACAGGATCCCAGGACTGTTCTGCATTCAAACTGCATTCAAACCTCTTGCTGTGTCAGTAATTTCTGAAGAGCAATACGCAATTATCACCCCAATGCCACTTAGTTTCTGGTATTACCTAACCACCACCATGGAGATTTGGAAAGCTGACTCTGGCAGCTGCCTCCCTTTCTCTGCTATGCCGTCCTGCAGCTCCAGTACAAGCCAAACCGTATTGATAGTCACTTTGAAGCACAATGCTTAAATTATGGATAACCTTGCTGGAGGATGTTCTGGGTACAAAACATGCAGGTTCAAGATCAAGAGTACCAGTAAGTGGAACACAAATAAGTTAATGGCTGCTGATACCACCTGTGTTTCATGGATTCTGCATGCCACAAATTAATGGAGGCTGGAGAGCAGAACGGAGAGCACTCCAGGAGCACATGTGCACCTGTCCTGTTCTTTAAATCTTCTCTTAACATCTGTTAGTGGTCTCCAATGATGACAAGATATTGGAGTCATGGGTGGGTTTAGTCTCACCTGGTTATTTCATGTGTTCTTATGTAAGGTACTTTTCAACCAGATTCAGATATTCATGTGAGGGCCTCAGTAAGGAAGAGCTACTTTATTTTTTTAAAGAAAGAGGCTAAGACAGTCTCCATAGTATTTTGGCTGAGTTGGAAAGCTACTTTAAGGGAAGAAATACATACATATTTCAGTATTAAATTGTATTGATTTAGAATTCAGGTGGGAAACAAATCTAACAGTGGATACGTGTTTCTAAGGGACTTCTGTGTCTTGGAGCGTGTTCATATTCACACACACACGCAAGTCCCAACCGTGCATCTTTACAAAGACAATCTGACACGCTATTGAAAGTTTGGATTATACAGGGGAAGCAATGCTCTCCTGCACCTGGAGATCACTCCAAGATTCTGCTCAAAGCAAAGGGAAAGAAAATACCTCTATTTGCCAGCTATCCATCTGTAGAAACTAGTGATTTCCCCTTGTTTTCCCCAGTCAGACAGAAAAAGCTGGAGAACTTGAGCTGACATCCTTACTCAGATAGAGATATGCAAACACAGACAAGCTTGAAGTCCGTGATACTTTCTGTTGAACAATTCTACTTCTGTAAACTCTGAAAAAAAATATATAAAAAAACCTTATCCAGAGGTTTGCCTGACATGATTTTCTGAGAGACATTTGCCCCAGATTTCCCTGGACAATGTCAGTAGAGGTGGAGACTGACTGATCCACATTCTTTCCAAAATACTTTTGCTACCTTCTCTACGGTTTCTGGGACAGGGCTTCCATATCACCCAAAGGCCCCTAAACAATGACTGTTGCCCTTCTTGCAGTGAACACTCCTAGAAGACGCCGCTCACCTTTAGAATCCCTTCCCTAGCAATGTGTGTGTTTCCAGTTGTGATAAGCAGCTGCTATTTCAAGTGAGATTAAAATAGCACATGGTGAGGTTACAAGAGTCACTTCCATACAAAACCCTGAAATAAAGGGGATACATTTTGCTCGGGGACTTCCAGGGACACCCATGGTGTGACAAGGCCACTGCCAGAGGAAGCAGCAATGTTACAATAATGTTGGCAAAAGTTGCTCACATACAGACTAAAATATACAATACATTAAGTGAAAGAAAGAAGGAGGAAGCCAGGGCAGGTGGCAGTCTATAAAACCTTTTCCATAGAGCTCCAAGCTACTTATAAGTTTAAAACCGCTGGTGCTTTGCCTGTTTTCATGAGAAAGGTGATGCAAAAGCACCACACCAGATACTGCAAAACTCAGAAAGCCCCAAGTTCTCTGAAGCCAAACGCAAACCTGTTGTTGTATTACAGGAGTGTCTCAGAAGTGCAAGCATTAACAAAAAGGTAAACAACCAGATTAGTGTAGCTCAGATAATCCCAAAAGGAGAGGATAGGATGGGAGAGCGTGAACATTTCTTTTAGACAATCTCCATTATGCTAACTTTTTCTTTTAATATTCTGAACAAGCACCGAGACACACATTAGTCAATTCTCTAATCGCAGTTGCCCAGCAAATTACACACTGTATCTGCTCAACATTCTTCAAGCAGTAAGACTCTTGTTTATAACTTAGTGCATCTTCTTGCCTTGCAGTACAAATAAGAGCACTATTTCTAAGATACGCCCTTCTTCAAGCAGATCATTACTGATGTCTGACTTCTTGGGCTTCCTGGTAAATTATCCTCCTCTTTCACCTCAAGCAGAAAATGCTCTTCCACCAATAATCTATGACTGTCAGTCTTGATTACTTGTAAACAGTGCAGCTCTTTGAATATTTCTGCTTGTGAAAAGCATTCATTTTCTCACTCGTGTCTCCCAGTGCGAGATGCTGACAGACCTGACAGCTGTGCTTTATGTTATTCTATTAAAGTTGTTAGTGCTGCAGAATGGTCTACGTTTTTATCACTGCAATTCTTAAGGGAAACACAATATTGTTTTATAACACATTCGCATTGGGGAACCTCTCCTTCTTGCCCTTTGTGGAGGAGCCCAGAATTCTCAATGCAGCAGACTAGAGGGGACCTAGGTTTAGGACTGGCTGTTGTTTGAAGTAACATCTATATTATGGCCCGTTCTACTTATGCCATAACACCAACAGAAAAGCAACCTGTGTTAATACAGAGCACTAGCCAAAGTTACGGGAAAAAAAGCTTTTATGGTAGTTAGCACTATTATCACTCTCCATGAATATTTACTGTTGATAGTTAAGAGTTTATAACCTCCAATGCANAAAAAAAAAAAAATCACAGTGATGGAGAGTAATTATGCCAAACTGCTGCAACACAACAAAACTCAACTGCTTAAGTGATTATAAGATATATTATCAAAATCATCAGCTAGCAAAAACGCCCAAACCAAATTTTTGCCAGCAGTTTGGATCAGATATTAGGCATTACTCAGCTGGTGGCGTTTGTTATTACCAACACATCTTGGGATACCTAGGCATCTTTTCCATACTGAATTCCCACACTTGGGTGCAATCTGCGGAGTGGTATTTCAGCATCAGATGAACAGGTGAACCATGCAGAGGCTGAAAGTCTCGTCTCCTCTCTCCAGCAGCAACCCTTTTCCAGAGACTGGAGACAAAAATAATCCCAGGGCTGCTACAGGTACCTCCTCCTCCAACTCCCTTATGAACCCAGAGCGGCGTGATGAACACAAACTCACAGCACATCCCTGCCCGCATTCTTGCACTCCAAGAAGCAGATGTGGTGGGGCTTCATCCTGAGCATCCCAACCGTGGTGGGGGGAAAACTCAAGGACTGAGCTGGCTATGGCTCCTCAGCACTTTGGTGATACTCAGGACCTCCTCCTGGTCCTGGCGATGACTTCCAGCCATCTGTGCCTCCTTTGCCCTCTTGTCCCTGGTCTTGTCCCCCTTGCTCTTTTCCCCCAGTGCTTTCTTTCCTTTCATTTCTCTTTATATTTAGCCTATACCCTCATAGTAAGATTTCATTTCTGCCCCACCCCCCCTTAATGTAATTAAACATGACATTTACTGCTATTATCTGCAGCTCCTGCTACACTCTATCTTTTCCTCACCCTCTGCTCTCTTGCTGAAGGGAGTGTGAGCTTTTTGGTGGGCAGCCTCCTTTGCCAGTCCCGTCTCCAGCCCATTTGCCTTCAGTTGCGGTTTGAATCTCGACTAGCAATGTGAAATGAAAGGGTAATGGATGAAACACAGTGCAGCTTCTTGGGTATGCTGCGATTGCTTTGCATTGTTGCTTGAACACAACATGGCCCTAAATCCTGTTAATTACCTGGAAGTAACCACCACAGGAGCTCCCAGCCCTGGGTGTGCCCCAGCTGCAACTGGTCCAGGCAGGGCCTCAGGAAAGGCAAAAAAACAGGCAAAGAACAAGCACAACATTCTCCCCCTTTGACCACCCACAAGATATTGCGTTAACACGGTGCAAGAGGCCTGGCTGCCCCCCATCAGCTGCCGCGGGATCAGGACCCGTTTCTGAGCTGCCTTTACCATTGCTCCCGCACCAGGCGGTTCAGTGCTTTCCGCATCTCTGGGCCCATCTCCATATTTAATTACAGCTAGAAGACCGCTGTAATTTAATTTCTCTAACTTACAGTGAACACTGCAAAAAAAAAAAACCCCACATCCTATAATTTCCTCATCTGCCGACTTTGCTTAAGATTCTATATCATACCAATATCTGCATTTGCAGGAATCAGAAATCCCTGATTTGGGGGTGTTTTTTTACTTGCTGCATTAAAGCTAGTTATTTAAGGGGATGGACAAGCAGCCCAAGTTGCTCTCATTCTATATGCAAGGGAGTTTATTAACTATCTTCTGGAAAAAAAAAAAAATTTACTGCTTTCACATAAAATACACTGCTACCTCACAGCTGCTGCTATTATCCCTACAAAGCATAAAATCCATTAGAAATCTCAGTTTATCAAAGCTGTGTTTTAGAGAGTGGTGGAGTTCTTTCTCCTATTGACTCTGTCTTAGTGACTACAAATATTTTTTTCAGTTTTATTGTTGTGCTGTGGGGAAAGACTTGAACCTCACACTTCACACGGACATACGAGTAACTGCACCCTTTTTAGCAAAGCACTTAAAGAGAATTTTGTGGAAACACACATAAAGGTTAAGTAAAACCCTTAAGCATACACATTTAAGTGCTTTGCTAAAATAAACTCTACAAACGCTACTTTCCAACGATTCTGCATACAAGAATAAGAAAAAATATAAAAGGCATCCTAAGAAATTTGCTTTTGAAAGTACAAAAGACAAGTAAGCCCACAAGCAGAACAACAGTTGTATAGAAATCACATTTGCCGTTCGGTGAAATATGTAGATTGCACTCTGAAGAGCTCAAATCTTGACAGACTTCCAGTTTGGCTCCAAGTGAGATAAAATTCTTGGAAAGTGAGCACATTACAGAGGAGATACTTGAAGGGATATCCACCAGGGAAAGAAGTCCTGCCAAAGACTTGGAGAGCTGCTATTTACAATCTGATACCAATCAAGGCAAGAATCTATAAAGGTGTTTGGATACATTTTCATCAGGCCCATTATCCTCCTAGTTAACAGATAATGTTATAAACACCTCTGCAGTCTTCCTCACCTCGGAAGAAAAGGTAGATGATTGTGGGGAGCTTCCTAACGGCGTTTGCTAGAGAGGGCTGCCTACACGAGGGAAATGTGTGGCATCAAGACCTGGGTAAGAAATGGCAATGTCATCAATGTGATAATGTTGGAGGAAACGTTATCCTGTGTGCACAGCCTGCCATGCAACATTACTCATTTGGAAAAAGTCTATTTTTAATCAAGGAAAAGCACTTTAGCCAAGGATAGAGTCAGTGATTCATAAATTTCATGCAAGTGCATGTATTACTTGACTGAAAGCCTTTTCCCAAAAGGTCAGAGCTGCAGAGCGATGTGCATGTCCCACTCCCAGAGCAGAGATAACCTCCAGGTGCCTGTATCAGGTTGATGTATTCTGGCTCCTGACGCAGGGAGTTTCAGAGTCAGAACCTTCCCTGCTAATCTCCTTAACTTTAAATATTTGCTGTACCCTGAGCACACTCAGTAAGATTCATGACATGCCAAGGAAGACACATGTGTTAGGGAGGCTGATTTGGTTTATTTGTTTTCTTTGTATTTTTCTGCCGGCACAAAGGAAATCAGCTGCAGGTCCCACGGCATCGTCACAGAGCTGGTTCAGTGTGCAGGGGGATGTGAGCTCCTGGGGGGAGCTTCACCCTCCTCATCGTGACTCTGGGAGCTGCAACAAGAGCCCAGAATGGCCAGAGCAGAAAGCAGATTTCTTCTCTGGGGAATTAGTTTATTCCTTTTGAACAAATCCCCCCCCACCAACGCTGAAATCAAGAAGAAAACATTCAGTCAATGTGTCCTGGAGTAACTCATACTCTGAGTCACTCTCTCCACTGATGTAGGAGGATTTTAAGATGACTTCAGACGTCTAGAATGACACATACCATGTGCTTGAGGCAAACTACTGAGGTTTCAAGCCTGCTTTTGTGTGTGCTTCTCAGGGGACCCCTCACCTGCCAACAGACTTCCCTAGGATGGTCCTGTCTGCTTTCCCTGCGGCGCTCAGGATCACGGGACTCCTGGATAAAGCTACATCCCCAGGACGGCCTTTTCCCCCAGGCATCCCTCAAATAGTGCTTTAGGTTTCAGCCTTCCATACTCAAGAGTACCTTGCCTCTGAGATTGCCTCCCCAGGATTTAAGCAGCCAATACCCTCTTATAAGTAGGTACTAAAATAGGTTGAGGAATAAATTGCTCTCGTTTAACATTCACTCCAAAAAATACAGCTGCATTTATTATGCAGCATATTGTTTTATATACTGTTTTGTTACAATAAGTCATGTTTAAAATGTCATGACATTTAAATCAACAGCAGTAAGAGGGAAATGCTGAAAAAGAGCAAGATGATCAAAAAGGATTTGAAAAATCCTGGTGAAACCTTATGGACCAAACACTTTTATTACAGTAAAGATAAAGTCCCAAGGGAGCCTAAAACTCATCTATGAGAAACCCACTGTAGAGAAACCTGCTCTGCCCCTCCTCTGAGATGTTCTCTGTGTTGGGTCTCTGTGTTGTCCCCAGGTCCGGTGGCAAAGGAGTGGTGGGTGGTTGGGGCTGGCAGTGGCCAAGGGACCGGGGCACCTGCAGCAAAGCCCTCCTCCTGCCCTGCATCCCCTTGCAGGTTGAGCCTTTCTCTGTGCTGCCCTTTGCCACTGAGCCACCACAATACTCTGGAAAACTCTACTGAATACGTCCTTGGAACTTATTAATGCCATTTGTCTCAGTGAGGAGCTTTATTTCAATGCCTGTGCTAAGTTATATGAATGAACTTTACATATAATATAAAAGCTTGCTTTAATGTGGCTTCATAGCCTTTGAGGAGAAACAGAGACTCTCTACCACTGATGATCTACATGCATAATGGCAGATTTTCACCAGGAAGACTTTTAACGTTAAAAAGAAAATAGCTCAGATCAGAGGAGCTGCTCCATTCCTGCAGATGCAGTGCTCATCTTTTATATCAGGTCTGGACCCATATGCCAGCATCCCTCACCACTGCCTCCGTGCTCCCTCACCCCCCACCAAGGGGAAAAAACAACAACAACTGCAACAGCAAAACAGATGGCGATGCAACGAAACATTAAACCTAATCCCAATACCTGAGCCGTACCATGAATATTTCACTGAGGCATGGGGTAGAAAAGACAACAAAATGACCTTTTCTAGCATCTTAAGGGATATCTAACCTTGTAATTGCTATAGACACACTGAAGACACACAAGAGGGAGACCAAGACTATTTAAAAGAAGCTGTGTATATTTTTAAAAATTAGTATCTCAATGTTCCCATTATAACCTGCCAATATGAATGACATTTACTCTTGCTCTGAGAAATGAAAGAAACTCTAAAAGACAGACTGCATTAAGGATCTATTGATATTCCACTGACCTACTGGCATAAGAACCAGACAAGCTTTGTCAAGGGCAAATGCCCCAGAGTCTGCAAATTCATCTCTTAAAGTAGCAGTAAAAGGAAAAAAAAAAATATCTTCAATGTCTAGAATATTTATAAAACCCAGCAGAGGCTCGCACTTCTTGATGTTATAATGGCAGTGGGTTGCTCTAGACCCAGATATGGGAGAAGAATTGGAAATCTCAGGCAGCCAATCACCTCTTCCAGTTTTTCCAGTCAATTAATATTTCCATAAAACTTATGCAGGAAGTTCCCTTAAGGGACATCACACGGGGGTTTGACAAATTTATTTTTTTCCTATTGTATAAACTTCACGAAGTTTTGTTACCCATAGCAGAAGATGGGTAATATATAAAAATATATATATAAAAAATAATATGGGTCTAAGATTCTGCTTGGGAAGGAGGGACCCAAGTGGTGTAAGCTGTGCGAGAGGTCCCTGCTGCATTGCCTTCCCAGCATTAGTGGAAATACCCAGACGAGGGAAGAGCAGGAAAAGTGATGAACAGTTTGGTATCGTTCAAGCAGGCTCTCTCATCCCTCAGATGACCCTCTTAGCTCAAATACTAAATCCAACGAGAACAGAAAGTCACAGACAAGGGGCCCAATAGAGGAGCCCTTATTTACTTGGTGAAACTCAGACTGGGATAACAGCGGCTTTTTCAGAGGGCAGAGGGGCACAGGCTGCCTTCACTTGGAAGAGGAAGAATCTATTTGCTCCTCTTCCAACCTGCACTGTTGGCCTTCCGTTCAAATTCTTTCTAGGAAACAAGACCACAGTCGTACCCACATAATGCCCAGGCTGAAGAACAGGGATGGCATAATAGCTTGGGAATACAATATTCTGCAATTAATTTCATTGAAGGGACTGTGAATTTGGAGAGAATTAATTTTAGCTGGATAGATTTTGCAGTTAATTAAGGCTGATAGCTTCTACTAGTAGGAAGGTGGTTTTGATGAAAATGCATTGAAAAATCTTATTAAACTGCCTAGGAAAAAAACAGTTGCCATTGCCTATGCTGCAGCCTCCCAGACATCCCCATGTTTCTATATAGGAATCATGAGTTGATAGCATTTGCATAACAATTATTATTTAATATGTAGACTTCAGGATCATTGCTTTTGGACAGAATTAATATTCAAACCTTTGAGCACAGACATTTTGGAAACATTCATCTGGTAAAGTCACAGGAACTTTTTTTGTTTGCAATATTTTTGCAAGTTCTGTTCCTGTGATGATGCCGAGGCAGCAGATCACCACCTCTCCTCTCGCCCTGTCTCAGAGAACATGCTTCGGAGCTCCAGGAAATCCTACACTGGATGGATGGGGTGATCACATGAACACGGCGGGATGGAGGGTAGGAAAGGTACAAAGATGGGAAAAGCAACCCAAACGTTCACAGTTTTCAGAGACAAAAAGTAATTTTGTTTGCAATTTTGTTTCCTTCCATTTCACTCAGTTTGTTCACGCCTTACGAAACGACGAGATCAACAGAAATGAAGGCAATTTTCAGCAGATATGAATAAAATACGTGGCTCGGCTGAGCGGAGGTTGTACATTACTCCAGAAGCTCAGTCAAATACTTGTGGATTAAATGCTGTGAGAATGGATCTAGCATGGACTTGCTTCGTCTCAATTTGCCAGACTGGGCATTTGCAGGTTTCCCTCTCATTCTTCAGGAGGGGATTGATGGGGGAATAGGTTGTACACACACACACACTTTGTGGAGGACTTGCAAAACAGTTTTATTCATTTAGACACAATTCAAAATCAGAGCAGGATACCTTGCAACCAGAACTTCTTCCACAGAAGGTCTATTGCTAGATTTTTCTCTCCTCTCTTTAGGTCCTTTTTTTTTTTTTAACTAGCCTTCAAGCAAAATCCACAAAAAATATCATGTTCTCAGTCTGTGTTTCCAGGGTTTAGCTGGTGCACGTACTGAAGTGTACAAGGGCACACAAGCTCTTCTCATTCATTCTGACCCGTAAGCATTATTACATTACACTTAATTGCAGAAGACACTGTCTTCACAGCTTTATTTCTCATATGACATCTTGTGAATTGCTTTCAAGAAAACCATTTACACAACTTCTATATATATGTAAACTAGTACTCTAAAGTCACATTCTTGTTTGCACATATCCTTGTATTCATGTCAGCTAATCCTAATGCAAAAAGCAAGTGGCCCTCCATATATTTCAGTTAGGAAACAGTAGCACGGATTTTCATAAAACAAAAGTTTAACTGATACTATGTAAAATCTGTTTCACTGGAAAACTGGCATCTTGCCCATCATCTTCCACAAAGTTCAGTATCTTTGTCAGTGCTCAGCTACTTGACTTCTTAATTGTCTATGTTCACTGGCTGTATCAAAAGGAGTTTTCTTTTTGCCTTTGCTCACTGTGTATTACATCTTTTAATCGGTATATATAATTACTTACCACAATCTGCCATGCCAGATTTTCTAAGCATTAGTCTAATTAACTTAAGCTTGATAATTATGTTTCAGATATCATAACAGTATGCACAGAACTTGCAGATTATGCTGTTGGCTTAGCTGTTTCTGATAACATTTTTCTCCTATTCTTACTTTTCACTTTTTCCTTTTGCCTTTTCTCTTTCAGTACAGGGTGGGAACGCCAGAAGAAAGAGACGCTGCTGTTCTCTTTAAATGACTAGAAGTTTCTCTAAAAGCAAGACGGCTGTTTATAATAACAAGTCATCAAGTACGTCAATACACATGAGAACAGATCCAAAACGCAAGGATTTCCTCTTTTTATAAGAATAAAAGATAAATACATCTCTGAAGAAAGAAACTCGAGCTTCCGATAGTGGAAATTGTAGAGGATTCAAGACCAAACCTACAGCACTCACCGGCCAATTATCAAAGTACTTAAGACTTTCCACAGGTCTCCAGCCTGAGCTATTCTAATTATACGCCTGTTGGCGACAGCACGCCGCCAGGGAGGCAATAAATAAGTCATAACGTGCATGGGACCTGGCACACATACCTTTTCAGCACAGAAAGATCATCCTTCACAAAGTGATGCAGGCCATCTGGGCAAATGAAATATGCAAGCCTGAGACCCCAAGTAAGAGTAAATAGATGCAGAGGACACTTATGTCACAGTAATAAATAAAGGAAAGCAAAAGAAATCTGTAACAGGCTATAGATTTTTATTTGGCTTTCTCATGCAAAACAACATTTCTTTTCACTTCTGTCCAACTCACTTTGGTATTCTGCTTTTATGATGGAGAACGTATGCTGTATTGTTTGGTTTGCCTTTCTCCTGGGCGAGGGCAGGGATATCGTGTCCAACCATGCTAAACGACCTCCGCCCGGTGGGAGAAGAGGCAGAGCCAGGAAGACCAGACCTCCTTTCCTTCCCACTCCCAAGAACCATGGATCAGTCTTGCTGACTGGAGCAAGCGTTTTCAAGTCCACTCAGAGAACGACACCAAATACTTTGCATTTACTCTAGAGTTACTGGTGAGGATTTGATCAGGTATGAAACTCTGAAAGACTGCTCAGCTGCTCCTATTTTTAACACGGACTTTACCAATAAGGAGACAAGGACAGGAACAGGCAGTTCCTCTTGCTGAAGCTCTCCTTATTCGAGCCCTTATTTTCAGGTGACTGAAGGGCTGTCACCCTTGACAGAAAAGATTATCAGCCATCAAGAAAGTAATCAGGGTGGCCAGTACATAAATAAGCATAACATAAATCTGAATATTAGTAATTAGCATTTGATTCAATCAGACTAAAAGTGTTAGACCACTGTAGCAGCAATTCCTTATAGGAAACTATTTAACATTGCAATTACCTTTAATGAATTAACCTCAAAGTATGGCTGAGGTGCAACATCCTAAGAATCCCTTTGCTCATCTACAGTCCACTTGCAACTAATTTCACTTCACAAGCCTACCTCAATTAACATTTTTCTGTGTTTCACACATGAGTAACTGCATTACTGAAATATGCACTCCTTTCCCAATTTTAATAGCTGAGATACCTTCATTTTTTTTTTTATTCTACAAATGAAGGAAAATTATTTTCTGCTACTATCTCAAACCAATTAAAAAATCTTTTTATATTTGTTTTGCATCTCTTCAATGTATGTATGAACCAAAAAGGTCCTACATTTTTCACATAATAATTACTTGGAAATGATCTGCTATAGGGCGCTCCAAAGACAAAGGGGTTTACAATTAGCAATTTTTAAAATTTCCTTTACATTTTCCATCACTAGGGTTTTTAAAGAATGTTTTTGGTTGAATATTTTATATTAGGAAAGAAAAACCTCAATCAGTGTAACTCTAAACTATCAGAACTAAAAAAACCAAACCTGGAAAACGTGCAAGTTTATTGACGGGCCTGGAAGGAGAGGAGAACACACTGCCTTATTGGCCACTATACAGTTACAGTTACGCAAATAGCTATTGTAAAATAACAAACACTTTTGTATATTACACCTTATGCATTATGTAGCATGTGTAGAATGACAGATTTCTACTGCACAATCTCCATGAGTTATCAATGGCTTCCCTATCGGTATAGCAGGGCAACGGCTGGACCTCACGACGCTTTCCTTTTGCTTTCCTTGGTTTTTCTTTATCAGGGAGTGTAGGGATAGGACGAGGGGGTTGAAAGAGGGGAGATTTAGATTAGATATTAGGAAGAAACTCTTTACTGTCAGGCTGGTGAGGCACTGGAACAGGTTGTCCACAAAATTGTGGCTCTCCATCCCTGGAGGTGTTCAAGGCCAGGCTGGATGGGGCTTTGAGTAACCTGCTCTAGTGGAAAGTGTCCCTCCCACGGCACGGGGGTTGGAACTAGATGATCTTTTAAGGTTGCTTCCAACCCAAACCATTCTATGATCCTCTGTGAACTGACAAAGACACATTATGCCATTTAACATCATTCTTGCTTTAATAGAGAAACATGGTGAGGAAGCTCTTGCTTTGCACCATGATTGTGGTAAAAGGAGCAACATTCTTGAACAGACTATAAATCTGACGATATTTTCCTTTTTACTGCTTGTTTGCAGCATTATTTTAGCATTAAGAAAAATGAACACATACGTAGATAACAGCATCCACGCAGCAATATGGCATAGCTGTTTTTCTTCTTACAAGCATCCAATTTAATTTTATCATCAAACACCACAAAGTACAAATTCCTATGTCCTATTCTTTACTGATTTTAACCTCAGTTTAAAGCTAAGCATTTTGTGCTGCACATATCATCTGCAGTTTACTGTGGAGGAAAGCATTACCAATGGAAAGATGTGTAGGGATATGGTACATGAGCCCTTCTCATATCAGGACTGTTGGATTTTCTTCTCCATATGAAGCACCCTCCGCAGAGCTTCACTGTCATTTCTTCTCTGAGTTACTGAGTAACATTATAATGAAGTTACATGGACAGGGACACAGATGTAATATAACTTAGCCATACAGCTACATAAATAGAGTTTAGTTTGTATATCAATTTTTATAACAAATAGGGATATGCATGGCCTATTTGGTTACATGAGCAAATCCGTGCCCTGAAAGATGATGTTCTCATTAAGCAAAGCTGCAAGCCCAAATCTTATCTAGAGTGCTGTGTACTTTGCTGGCAGAACAGCCAGCATACTACAGAGCATAAACCTTTCACTGTTGCCACTCAAATTGAGGGCACCCCATAGCAAGTTCTGAAAGCTTAAAAAATTTAGATAAGCCAGTAAAATGAGAACATATTAATAATAAATAACTGCTTAATTTAGCTAATATTATAAACTAGTATTTTTCTTATCACACTATTTCTCTCTAGTATTTTACCTACTCTCAGAGAATACTGAATATTGTAACATTTCACCCTTACCAGAATTTTTACCAGCCCTCAGTTTATATAGTGTTCTACACTTTAGAAAAATCTAAGTAGCAGTTAAAAATAAACTCTTTGCTATCATCCTATTTCCACTACTTCCATTTATAACCAATACCACACTGCATTTATACATGAATCTGTTCTTATTTCAAAACCTGTTTCAGGTCTGATTTTACTCATTCTCTTTGTCAAATGCCACTGGGCTCCTGGAATGGCTTTGGTCCATTCAGTCATAGAACCTTCATGGTTGGAAAGGACCTTTGAGATCATCGAGTCCAACCATACACACACAAAAAAAACCCCTTACAATCTCTGCCACTAGAGCATGCCCTAAAGTGCCACATCTAGATGTTTCTTAAACACCTCTAGGGATGGTGACTCAACCCCCTCCCTGGGCAGGCTGGTCCAGTGCCTGACCACTCGTTCAGTAAAGTCATTCCTCCTAATATCTAACCTAAACCTCCCCTGCCGCAACTTCAGACCATTTCCTCTGGTCCTGTCATTATTCACCTGGGAGAAGAGGCCAACCCCCACCTCTCTCCAACCTCCTTTCAGGTAGTTGTAGAGGGCAATGAGGTCTCCCCTCAGCTTCCTCTTCTTCAAGCTAAACACGCCCAGCTCCCTCAGCCTCTCCTCATATGACCTGGTCTCCAGACCCCTCACCAGCCTGGTAGCTCTCCTCTGGACACGCTCCAGCACTTCCATGTCCCTCTTGTACAGAGGGGCCCAGAACTGAACACAGCACTCGAGGTGAGGCCTCACCAGTGCCGAGTACAGAGGCACCATCACTTCCCTGCTCCTGCTGGCCACGCTGTTCCTGATACAAGCCAGAATGCTGTTGGCCTTCTTGGCCACCCGGGCACACTGCTGGCTCATGTTCAGCTGCTTGTCAATTAGAACCCCCAGGTCCTTTTCTGCCAGGCAGCTTTCCAGCCACTCTTCCCCAAGCCTGTAGCCTTGCTTGGGGTGGTTGCGACCTAAATGCAGGACCCAGCACTTGGCCTTATTAAACCTCATACTTATTAACCTCATACCTCATTAAACCTGTCAAGTCAGGGAGAAAATCTTTACATCAAGTGGGCACTTTTATCCGTAGGCAAACATCCAGGTCCCTGCTGCATTGCCTTCCCAGCATTAGTGGAAACACCCAGACGAGGGAGGAGCAGGGAAAGTTGTGTGGTGCTCCACCTGAGTAATACACCCTTCGACCTTTCTCTGCACCTTCTCGTGACACAGGAGCCAAGCTGGGGCCAAACTACTTCCAGGAGAACAGTGGTAGGACACTATCAGCTGCCTTACAGGCAGACCGAGCCCACAGGATAGCAGTTCACTGCCTCCTATCACAGATTACTGGCACTGCTATCTTCACTGATGCCTTTTTAAATTTTTTTTTTCTTTGTTTTAAAGTTTGCTTGAGATGACAGTGCCAAGCATATGGAGACGTTTCAGGAGATAGCCTTGAGAACATTAGGAAAGCTATAAATACTGTGTTAGGGATTGTTTCTGTGACACAGGTCAAGTTGAGAGTTTCCATCCTTCCAATTCATCCCTGGGGTTTTAAGGCATCAGTGAAAATTTGGATAAATACTGCGAAATACATTAAGAAAAAAAAAATTGTCACAGTTCACAACTAAAAAGGCTCCTACAAAGTAACACTGTGAAGCATTTCATGTTCATTCATTATTAATGGAAGAAGGAAAGGCTAAGAATAATCTAAAGAAAGCAAAATAGTCTGTACCAGCTTGCTGCATTAAGCCTTTGCTTACCACATGAAGACAGATCTTGTGCTGATTTTGGCACCAGTAGGAAAAGGCTATTATCTCCAACTCATCTAATAAGATTCTAGGAAGGAAGGACATTTTCTCTAGATAGCAATTTTGCCAGTAAATCAGCAGCTGATTCATGTCCCCATTCAGCAGGGCATTTAAGTTCTCTCTTAATACTGAGCATATGCTTAAGATCTGTTTGAACTCACTTAAGCTGATCGCTTGCTTAAATGCTAAAATGAGATTGCACGGAATACCAGTAGGCACATATATAATTAAAAAAAAACCTTCTGAGCTTAACAAGCATAGCTGACTGTGTGTTACTCATTGTCCGCATTTGAGGGTAAGGACTCCTGCTTTAATTAAAGTGATTGAGTGAAGACATCTGAATGCTCACATATTATGGCAGGGAGCGCAGTACAGAACAAGAAATTAAGTCATAGTGTGAGTCAGAAAACCGCATGCAGAGCAGGATTAAAACTAGAGAAAGATTATGACAAATTAGTTTAAATTCTTCATGAAAATGTTATCTACTAGTTCAAAAATCAAACATTCTGGCAAATCTTAGGAAAAACAACACTTCCTTCATTCTTAGCATCCCTTCTCTTGCATCTTCAGAAGCTTCTTCTGTTATTAAAATTTTCCACTGTCATGTTGCAATTATGGCTAATGAACCCTTAATACTATTTTAGCATTCTTGTGCCTCAACATAGAAAATATGCATGGTACCTAAGGGGTAAAAGGAGGTCCAGCAAAGGAGGACCACATCTTGCAGTGTTTCCTCATAAGCCTTGTTCTTATTCACTAGCATGTCCCTTGACCCACTGTGATAATTGGGGTCTGCAGGTCTTCCATAACTGTGAGCTCAGCACGGGAAAACGTGAGGTTACACACAATAGCCTGGAAACCCGTAACAACCGCTGTTGATAAAAACAGGACAGAAAGGGAGGAGCCTGCATTCACCCAAACCAGACAGCTTTGTATGTAAACTCCAAATTGCGATTAACACAGAATAAATTAGGAGTCGATCATAATTGGCACATTCACAATTACAGTGAATTTGTGAAAAAAAAAAAAAAAATAGGGTGAGCAATACCTACTCTAATATTTCCACTTTGGAGCTCCAAAAAGAGGCAGGGTGAGAACAAAAGGGGTCAAACACGCTCCAGTGAAAGTGGGGAGAGCGCTCCTTTTTTGCTCCAGATACTCAGTTTCAGTCACAAGTGTAGCGAGGCCAGCGTACTTGTCAGGACTATGATCTGCTGCTATTGAAGGAGATACATCACCATCCTGGCCACCCTTCCCCGCCTTTGTGTGTTTTTCCATTCTCCATTGTGTTCTTCTCTTTCTCTCACTTCCAACTTAATCTGATGCCCAACCAGATGCTGTGCAGCACCCAACGTGACCGAAGGAGGCACCTCGTCCAACAAAGGATAACAGAGAGGGGTGCGTGCAGGAGGCTTGAATTGAGAGGAACGAACTCACGATCAAGTCATGGTCTCCACAGTGCTGTTTCTTCTAACACAACATGTCAAAAGCATATTCAAATTAAACACTCATACACCATTTAACACTGATGTCAGAAATGACACGTGGAGCTAGTTAGATGTATTTGTCTGTGAGAAGCGGTGTACTGCTTCCCTTTCTATCTGCCACTATAAAGCTGCCACGCAAACCGAGATGAAAGATTCCCTCTGTTTCTGCATGCCTACAAAGGAAGTATCCAATATCCATAGGTCTTTTCTTTAAGGACACATTTTTAGTACAGATTGAATGAAAAGAAAAATGATACATTTGCATATTTCCCTCAGCAACCACTTGTGCATTAGATCAGCCCTTGGCTGCCTCGGCAGAGAGTAAAATCATAACGGGGCTTGTTGCGGAGCTGCAGATAAAGCAAACAAACCCTGTCCTGCCAGGCAGCTGCCACTGTTCACATCTGAGCCGCTGGTAACAAGAGACCAGGGCACATCTTGCTGTTGGTTATTCTGCATTATCTGGGATAAGCCCTGGAGTCAGCATGGTAACTCTGGATTTGCAGAGCTGTAACGGGGCTTTGATCTAATGTCACAACAGGCAGCGAGTCAGGCCCCATCGGCGGCAGAATTCAACCCAGCTGGGGTCTGCTAAAGTCAGTGGAAAAACACCCATTGGCTTCAGCGGAAGAGAGTTCAGCATCTTGGTGCCAGCAGGGGAAAAAAGCTCAAAAGGTCACACAGAGACAACATAAAGGGGAAATTGTTCCAAGGCACAAGGAGCTGTTTCAAATTTTTGTTCAGGCTGGCCTATCAGTTTGATTTTCAGCAGAGTAATGCATCTTACCATGCAGCCTCCCCTAACTAATTAGGCAGGCACGTGATCAGTTCTAGAGAAAATCATGGGTTTGCCTGCAGACAACTCAATATTTCATTGCATCAGGCCCTGTTCTCTCATACTATTTTTTATTGATCAGAATACCTCAGGCTATTAAGTTTATTAATTAAATGATAATTTTTTTTCCTGGTGAGTATACAAGGAGATAAACGTCTTGCAAATAAACTCAGGGCTTGCAGGCTGAGTCATGTGGTGATTTAGAAGTCATTTATCTTTTTCTCTCCCCCTCAGCAAAAAGTAATCATTGCCACAATGCTCTGCAAGTCTAATGTGGCTATGAAACGTGCAACATAAAGAGATATTTTTCACTTCCAGCACAATTATACGAAGCTTTTATGTTATACTGATTTGTAATTGCAATGCTAACAAGAGGATATGGATAGCTGCTAATCCATTTAAGCACAAACTGCCACCCTTCTGAAATAGGGAGCGGTCTGACCCCATGGGCTGAAGCCAACCTTTGTAGAGGCTGAATCTAGATTCAAACATCTGTATTCTTCAAAGACATACAAGTTTGCATATGCCTGAATTTTCCAGCACTTCATTGGTGTTCTGAGCCAGGCCTGGGGTTGACAGGTGATACTTTAAAGCTGAGAGACAGTAGCTCTTTGAAGAGCTTTCCCCCCAGTCCTGTTTTTCCTGGGCTGAGCCACTGGAGGTCATGCCAAGGGGGAACAAGTGCCTTTTACCCCAGCACCCACTCCAGAGCCGGCAGAGAAGGGAGTCAGGTGCCTGCTAAGCATGTAGGGAAAAGCTCATGGTTCTTGGATCAAAGCCCCAGTCAAACTGTGGGTGCCAGCTGACGCCAGGTAGAAGGGCTGAGTAACAGCAGAAACTCAAAAAAAGAATCTAGAAGGACTCAAATGAAGAAAATGGTGTAGATCCACCCTGGAAGGGAGAGAAGGGTTGCCAGGAACACAAGACCTGTTTGGATACAGCAGTGGATGTAGTTCAACAACAAGGACAGCTCAGTCTAAACAAAGCCTCTAGACTGCAAAGAGGCTGCATGAAGCTCCCACTTACATGTAGTTTTAATACGTGGTGGCATAGCTATTGCTTTAAGTGTTTGTAACACTGAATGCACAGTGAAGCTGAACCCATTCCAGAATCCCTTATTTTCTTCTTGCTTCATCAACAGTACTTTGATTTAAAGAGACCATCATCAGGACAAGCACACAGTGTGCAGGGTAACAGCTGAAAGCCTGGGCAATCAGAACAACAACACTGGAAGAGGGGAAAATAGTATGAACTGAGAGCAGCATAAACAATCTGACACTGGACTCGTGTTCTGCAACACAACAAATTAGCAGCAGTTGACATGACCTATAAGTAACTCTTCATTAACTCCAGCAGCCCACAGGGTGGTAGAAGAGCTGGAGGGGTGACATGGGTTCCCCTCCTGTGCTGAAGCCGTCAAAGGCGTGCTTTGTTATTCTCAGTGAAGTTAGCTGAAAATGCAAATAACAGACCTTAATTTGTGCTCTTTATCCTGAAAACGGCAGCTTTTTGTTTCCTCAAGAAGAGTATGTTACAATATTCTTAGAAAGCAAGGTGTACTGTACAGCACAGAAAGGGACACAACAGCATATGGGAATAAAACTGCAACCTCTTGTGTGAAAACCGACTCCAGTCTGGACCTCTTTTCCCAGGCCTTTTCCTCTGATAGCGTTTTGCCCAAGTCAAGACAAACTAAAAAGCCTTCAAGATTTGCCCACACATTTCTCATCCTTAGATCACACAGGAAGTTCCATCTCACCATGAGGAAAAACTTGTTTACTTTGAGGGTGGCAAAGCACTGGAACAGGCTGCCCAGAGAGGTGGTGGAGTCTCTAGAGACATTCAAAACCTGCCGGGACGCGTTCCTGTCCAGCCTGCTCTGGATGACCCTGCTCTGGCAGGGGGGTTGGACTAGCTGATCTCCAAAGGTCCCTTCCAACCCCTACAATTCTGCCATCACCTGAACTTTGAATACAAAATACCAAATATTAGTTGTTTTTCTTTAGCATTTACTAATCTATTAAAAAAATCACAGCATTATTACCGATTGATGGTACCCATGGGTTCAGGCAGGCTGAGCAAGTTTGATCTAAGACAGGCTGATTTGCAATGTCTCATTCAGAACTAACGAAAGAGTCACGTCCTCCTACGTCTGCAGTGTTGCTCTACCGGTTTGGAACTGGGAGAGGGGCTTAGCAGAAAGAATCATAAAGAGGCAATGACAGCAGTGTTCGCAGGAACAGATTTTAAAATAAATGATGGCACAAGAATACAGACTAAGGCCTCTAATTTTTCATCCTCCTTTCTGCAAGCAAGCAGCTGCCACAGTACCGGCCTACAGGTGGTTAAGGGACATCTGCAAATCCTTGGGAGGGCACTGTTGATGTTGTTCCAGTAACACATTTGACAGTAAGCTCAAGAGACCTCACTGACATCTTCCCGCTAGAAAGTAGGGCATGGTGTGTGTAGTGTACACGTGCATGCTAAGAAGTCCTTTAGCCGTAAGCACAGATACCATATTCTCCACAAACCCACAACCATCGTGCCTCTGCCGGCAACAGGCAGGTCAGACAGCTCCACGCACTCTAAACCAGGCTGCTTCCATCGAAGCACCTCAGGGGTGTTTCTGCAATATCCCATCCTGCTCTCCAGAGCTGTTTACTTACCGTTCCAAATCAACATCTGATGCAGATTAAAAGAAACATAAAGTGTTTAAAGAAATCAAGACCACGAATGTCCTGTGACAGCTACGTTAAGAAACAGCGATGCTGCACTGAGTGCTAGTTTGTCAACCTTTGCTACTTACGCAATTCACAGCCAATTTAATTAAAAATATAACAGATCTGAAAGCTGCTAAGATACTTGCAATGACTATCAGTCATTTGATAATGGTATGAAAGAGCCATTAGATGTGAACTGTAAGCAAACTTTTTCAAGATTGAATAACAGGGGCATTACAGTTCCAGCCATTAATGTCACAGTTTTTAAAAAGAAATTAGCCGTCCATCTTGACCTAAAAACTAAGCATTTTTATCTCACACACACATTTACCATCAAAATATGTTTATAAAAGGTACAGTAAATTTCATGGTTATGGGCTGCACATTTTGCGTTCTGAATACTAAAACAGCCTCTGCTGACTCACTTCGTCATTTAGTTGATTTAATACAAAACTTTTTTCCTCCCCTTTTCCGCTTGCTGCTAAGATGAATACTCTGTATTCATTAGTAATCAAATACGATAGCAAATGTAATATTGTTGCACAGATGAAGTCTTTTTATTACCAACACCCTCATGTTTAAATTATTTCCTTTAAATAGTTGCCTCTCGTTATTCTAGTTCAGCTCATGAAGGAAGTTCTGACAGCAACAGCCAGCTTGGACAAAGAATGCCAAATTAAGTAACTGAAAAAACCCCAGAATCAACAGATACTGTTTTCACCATTAAAAGAGAGTCATGTTTAGCCATAGCCACAAGCCTTCGGGATTGCCATTGTGGGATAGTGCCGGGAGAGAATCCTTCTGCTGGTCCTGAGCAGAAACCATGCTCGGCAGCTTTTGTCAGCTGAACGCTTAAACACCGATTGCCCCAGCTTTGGAGCTCAGATTGGACCCAGAAAGTCTGCAGAGCCCCGCAGGTCTCCCTGCTAGCAGAAGGTACCCGCCAGATCAGAGTCAAGCATTCACAAGTTGTGCAACCCTGCGGGTGTTGGAAGACCTCTGAGCCTTCAGTGGTTTGAAAAGGTGGAGACTTTCAGGCCCAGGAACGTATGTCTGGGAGGTCAGAACAGCGTTAGCAGTGTTATTTGACTGATCAGAATCCCACAAATTAAATTCTGAATTTAATTCTGACTTGAACAAACAAAGCCACAGGTATTTGTTTTATGAGATACATTTCTCAAATCTGTCTTCTAACTTGAGGACTTCGGATCACCTGCAAAGAGAGGCAAGCAGCTTGGGTTCAGAGCAGCTCCGGTGGTGTGCCCACGGCACACTGCCGGCACACAAGCACCCAACCGCAGAGGGAAAAGGCAGCCTGCACTCCTGTGAGCCAGGACAGCCAGGTGCAGAGCTCTCCTGCCGAGGGCTCACAGATTCAAAACTGTCAAACACAGGAACCAAAGGAAGACAAAAGAAAGCAGTGACTTCCTTTGATCACGTAGCTCCAAGAACAGAGACTTTTAACAATACTGCATTACATACAAAGTACATACACACACAGACACATGCACAAATATATATTTATATGAGGAACAAGAGTTAATAAACCTTGTGCTGGAGATTAACCCCTATTCATCTAGGTCCTAAGCTCTGATTTGAAATTAATTTTACACATCTTATCACAGAATATTATTTTTTTGTTTAAAACTAGCCCTTTATTGAAGTGCTGCAAATTTAGAATATTTATACATGTAGCAGCAGATGCTGCTGTATCTCTGTACAATATAATACAACTTTATATCATATACTGCCTTTCGTACCAACTGTATTCCCAAACACTGAACAGAATTAAATACAACAAAGCAGTGGATGCAGGCAGTACACAGTATAAATTATAGAAACCAGTGGTGTAAAGACACTGTATGATGAATAAATTAAGGCACTGAGCCATAAGGCCAATAAAAGAGTGAGAAAAAAAATTAGGAGGCATATGCAGATGAGAAAATCTACTTAAAAAAAAGACAAAAGTTGAAGAGATAGAGAGTTGATGAGGCAGAAAGATACACGGAGGCTGCTCCAGATGGTGGAAACAACAGCAAAGGTTCCTATACTAGAGTGGCAAGACTATGTACAAAGCAGCACGGGGTGGTTGCAGAGCCTGCAAAAAGACAGCAAGCAAAAACAAAAGGGTCTGCATGCATTGCTGAGATGAGTCACTGTTTTTGGAAATAAGGAGGGACCCTGAGAAGGCAAAGGAACTGTTCCGAGTGCGGTCGTATTGCTTACAGTACATACAAAGGCACCTGAGACCATGGCTGTGAAGTGGTCCTTCAGCTCTGGTGCTTGAGAAGCCTCTACTGCCCTGGCAGGGCAATTTGCAGACACAAGGGTCAGAAGGGAACATATTACCACATAGTCTGATAACTACTGATTTAACAACTGGGACAGACAGACATCTACACGAACCGACGCAATGAGTACACACGCGCACAAGGAATTACTTACCTACATCACAAACATTGCATCAAAAGCATTTCCCAAATGCATAGTTGACCTGACATCCCCATAGCACACAGGAGAAAGATGCTACCACATATACGTTAGATCATCCTTAAGGGCTCCACATATTTTACGTACAGCATACAGAAGCTGATCCCTAAAAATATCCTGCTACCTGAGTAGTTTTTAGCACAGGCTGAAGCGATGCACTAGTATCACCACATTGTTTACTATTTTGAAAAGTCAAAGATGACTGCACTATGCCATACTGTTTTAAAAATTATTAATAAATAAACATAAAACAACCTCAAATTTAGCTCACGGGCCTGAAGCTACAATACATGAGTGGCAAACTGGCATAGATGTGTTGGCCAGAACTTACTCAGCTCTGAACGAAATGGCAAAAGCGATGATAGTGCTACTTAAAGTCACCAAGCATACATATTTGTGGATCCATTTCACTCCGAAGTTGTCAGTGCGAGAACAGTGCTGAAAATAAACATCCCTCTGTTGACCGCCACTAACAAGCCTGCACAACCTTTAGGCTTTCAGACTAGCAAGGGCTAGTGCTCACATAGAGCTTCCACAGTGACATTTTCAAGTCAAGAATGACAGCAGTGACTCATTTAAATCTTGTTCATCTCCTTTCCGTATCTAGCTTTATTTCCTTTCCCGTCATTTGTAGTCTCTGCCAGCCCACTTCCAAGTTGGTCCTGGTATATCAAACCAGGATTTAGCTACAATGCTTGTACATGTGGGTCTTGCTCACCTCAGAAGACCCAAACATATAAATGCTGTGCTTCACATTCATCAGACAGATCCAATAAAGCGGTAAATGAAAAGAAACTGAAGGGAATACGTGCCTAGGAATAAAGCTAAATTAAGTAGCAAGTGTTTACAAGATCAAGACCTGAAGCACTAGCTCCTGCAACACGGAAACAGTCACTCCGGCACATCTGGGCATTCAGTAGCCAGAAGTGAGCTCAGTTCTTATGCACAAAGCCAATAAATAACCTACAGGCAATTTAAAAGCCCTCAAGAGGGCACACAGAAAAAGCCCAAGTCACTTACTGAATTAGTGGTGAGACTCCATATGGTGAGTAAACATCCATCTCTTGGGTGTCAGCTATGGAAGGCAGTAAACGCACGCTATCCAGTGGGCCCAAACACAACAGCATGCAAAAAATTGGTAGCAAAGTAGAGTCACTTCCCTGGATACTCCCTTCTAGCTTTTGAACTCAGGCATTTCATTTTAACAACTGATGCTTCAACATCTTGGCATTATCACCTATGGGTAGCCAACTCAGATAAAACAAGTAAATAACTCAAACATTTTAGGTCAGATACTTATTTTGTGCTCAGCTTTGAGGATGACGGGTCATTACAAAGAGCTTGCATTACACAAATGCTGTATGATGTGCTACTGGGTCATATTCCTATCAACATGACAGTCCAGAATATGAAATGCAATACGAATGGATGCACTAAAAAACAACAAATGAAACATAAATAATTGCTCTTCAGGCTGAAGACAGGACAGTGCTGGTTTATCTGAAATAGCCCTTGGAAAAAAGTTACATTATTCATCTATAATCCAACTTGGCATTCAAATATTAACATTCATATCATTAATTTGTTTTGCTTTTACTTTTCAAATAAAATTCTCATTAGAGAAAAATAGATTGACTATTTTGTGGCAGAGTGCTTTAAAGAGCATGCAAGCATCATGCGTGTCCAATGCCTATGGAACACAAACACAGAACAGCCCCATGACCAGAAGAATTGTATGTTTTCATAAAGAATTTAGGATACCGTCAGTCACGATCCTTCACTTGGAACATCATGCTGAGAAGCCAGCTGAGATCCCCAGACTGAGCAGGAATTTGGGCTGTCAGAGCAGTCCAGATGTGAACTCTTTGAAAAGGATAAGGACTTCCGCTGGGTCATGGGCAAGAACGCAATGCAGTTCTTTCTAAAACTCAGAGTAATCTCTGTCCAAAACTACAGAAAAAGCATAATATTTATCAAATCTAGAAGCAAGATACAAACAATGACGGCTAGGTGTGTGCATAATTTGGAAAAAAGAAGTCAACCACAAGTAATCCACTGTAGGTAACCTAGCTGCTTTTATTCAATCTGATTGAGCAGAAAAAGCATTATTAAAAGAATTAACATAACCCACCCTGAGATCTATTGGTATGGAACCAACTGGTGGGTGAGATCATGTAAGAATTGATTTTTCTGCCTTACTTAAAAAATAAGGTTATGTAGAGACTAAGAATCATTATCTGAGGTGTCCAGAAAGGCTTAAGCAAAAGTAAATCATACCTACAATTCACTCGGCACACATCTACATCTGATCAAGGGGTGGTAAAAGTTGTTGTAAGAGAGAAATTATTAACTACTTTTTTTTTAATTTTAATTTCTAAGGTATATCACATATTTTGAAGACACTGGGTCTAACATTAATTCATTTACTAACTAGGTCAATAGAAATTGCTGTAGCCAAGAGCTCTATTAAAAGTCCATAATGGTACCTTAATGGAGGAAAACTAATAGAGTTCTTCTGGAAGATCTCCATAAAATTAATATTGTAGAATTTCAGCGGATGTCTTAAATAGTTTAAATAGAGATTTCTATTAACAGACATAATAATAGAATTAAAACAAATTAAAATAATTACTTTCTCCAAGAGGAAGTATTTACAGTCCAAATATCTTAACGGAGTTTATTCTTAAAAGAATTTAGAAACAATGCTCATTATTCAACATTGTGAAGTGGGAATTGGCTATCTGGCATCCACGCACAGCAGATCTGCCAATTTCCAGCTACTGTAGCACTTACTCGGAGCCACTCTGTCTAAACCACTTTGCATGGCAGCCGTCCAGAAGCTCGACCTGCAATACAATCCACCTCCTTATCAAGAGCCCTCCTTGTTGGAAAGCATTAAACTCACCCAGCAGCCAAGTAACAAAAAAAAAAAAACACCACAAAAAAAAAAAATCCACCAAAAAAACAACTGGGTAATCCACAAGGCAGATAACTGGAAGAAAAGTATTGTATCAGATATCTGCTCACACCCTGTTTCCCTGGGCATTTCACCACTTACAATTATGCCCTTGGTTTATCCAAGGTTATGCTGTATTCCTTATTTCTGTGGCTAATGTCTTAATGATGGTCTACACACGTTGGCAGCCAAATGAAATCTTTACATTTCAACTGGAGTGATTATTTGCTTGTAGGGTTAAAACATCCACGGGGCAATGCAGATGAGCTCAGTGTGAGCCCTAGAGGATTGTCAGGGTTTAAGACACAGACAGCATTCGAGGTGCTGGAAGTGGCACATCCTGCAAAACCAAGCGCAGCACCAGAGGCAAGTTTTTGGCAAACTCTTCTGGGTCACAGGAGACTAAGGGATGGTGCACGAAGTGCTGTGCACCTTGCACAGCTGGATGAAACCCAGACTCAGAGGCAAACTTGATGGGGTCACAAACCCTTAACTCTGCTGGTGGGCAGAAAGCAAATGATGATATAGTTACTTTGACCAAAAGCAGCCACGGAGCCTATGCCTGGAACTAAACCCCACAGAACCACAGACAAATTTTCTTTGAGCTGACACGAGCATTTCTCATGGGGTTTATGGAGAAACGGGAAGCCCTGACCTGACCAAAGGGTACTGAAGCAAGTTTGCCTTCTTATTGAACTCCTTAGGCTTCCGATTCATAAATGAACAAGCTGATGAATTTCTGATAAAACCACTGTATATTTAATACCCAATTACTGTACATGGGCAATTGAAATTAATGCTTTTGGAGTTTTATTGCCCTATGAACATTGTCACCGGTCTTAGGTGAGAAGAGTGCATTTTCTTGAGAGGTGAGAATGGATTACAAAAAGCGTTACCAGCACTGGTTTTGTACACCTGGGTAATGCATGCACATGCCTTCCACAGTGATCAAAAATCCATGTCACACCCACACCTTCCTTACCCCCACCGCACAGGGGCGAGGGGAAGGCTGCTGAGAGCGCCCTGGCTGCGCAAGCACAACCAGCCACGAGACCCAGCACCGCTCCCGGGCTGGGCACCTTCATTAAAAGCTTGTACCAAGAAGACGGCTCCTCTGTGCAAGTCAGGCCACCCAAGCACTGACTTACTGCAGCGAAAATGGCAGATTATACAAAAAAGTTATTTGCCATTGTGCAATCAATAGTGATAACCAGATTTTGCTTCTTGTTATTGAAGTTAGGTTGGAATAGATATCAGCAGAGGTATAATATCACATAATAATTGCTGCCAACACTGGAAGGTGGTTTCCCCACCACCACCCCCTGAAATGGCTTGCCAGGGAGTTAAAGCCCTTCCGCAAAAACTGGCAGCATTGCAGCCTTCAGAGAGCAGACCGCAGCACTAGAAACTATTTCAGCCATTACCTTACCAGACACATTAAAAGACTGGATCCAAAGGCCATAAAAGCTCTAGGAAACTTTTTGTAGTCTATATAATGAGGTTTGTACCAGGCTCCAGGTTCCAAACGACCATCCCTAGGTTTTGGTATTCATGTTTGCTAAAATTACGAAATGTCCCTTCATTCCAGAGAATCTTATCAGAAAATTGATCTCTTATATATAAAGTCTTCAGCCAAGGTAAAGTCCTTTCAGGAGTTTTATGGTTTCCTAGCATTCTTTTCAAAACCCTCCGGAAACTGGAAAATATGCTGATACTGTTTCTATGTTAAAAAGAATGGTTAAATAAAATAAAAATATAGTTCTCAAGTGTTTGCAAACATGCAGCCTTTTCTAGTTTCTTTGGCAGAAATGGCACAGGTTAATAGCAAACGGCTAACAAAATAATTCAGCATGACAGAATTATTTACAGAAGTACCTATCTGAACATTATCTCACTCAGTTTCTCATTTATAAGACCTACAACTGTGCTCTCTCTATGTATTTAAATTAAATTATCTAATGCAAATGTTATATATGAACAGCTCAGCAAGACACTGTATTGTAACAACACACCTTATTCCTCATAAAAGCAGATTGCTCGTCCTGGGATTGTAAATGTGTCAGACAATAATTTTATTGCTTTGCAGGTAGCAGAACACCCAATGTTTGTGCTCCCAAATGGTGATTGAGTGATAGCTTCTAATATTGTCTAATGATCACAAACATGTGGGGTCTTGCGTTAACATCTGCTTTATGGGTAAAGTCGCACACAGAAACCACTCACAAAACAAATAACCCCCTGCCCTCCAAAAGCTAGAATTAATCGAACAAGCACATGCTCTTTTATTACTGAATAAAAAAGCAGGGCATGCCACAAATATTTCTAGGTATGTTTTATGTAGCGTAACTAACTGAACAGATCATTTTGTTCAAAAAGTTCTTCAAAGTCACAAGGTCCAAAGAGGGGAAGACAGTTTGTCAGGAACATTGGAGGAAGCAAACAACCACAAAACTAAATCCTGTAACTCTGAGCATGGCAAAACTTTCACTGCAGACAAGGAGAGCTTTGCCTAAGGACAGCCTTAGCCAGTAATATGCGATGGCCAGGTAAAGTCAAGAACTACCTGAAAATAAAAATAAAAACATTGTGTTCGTTATCCCACCCTTATGGCTCATTTTTCATCCAAGAGCATCACATAACAAATAAAGCCTCAGGGACTATTAGAAATCTCCTTACTTGGTCAGAGTAAGTAATATTTTACTTATAGATCTCCTGCTACAAAGCCATATCAAACAGGGTCCTCTGTGGGTTTTCCAGCCTTTTCACATTTATTCCAGTATCGCAGATATTGCGCTACCATACATTTTTCCTTTAAACTATTTTATGTTGTTCCATCCCTATTTTTCTTGTGGTGCTGGACTTTTTCCTAGATGTCTAGATCTTTCCAGATGTGTGTTCACAGCCCAGAGCCCCGCTACTGGTATGACTTAGACAGAAGTCATTTGCAAGGCAGAGCAGCAGCTCTGCTCAGGGCTGAGAGTGCACGAAGACAAGTCCCCCGACACACCTGGCATATGCCATCGCATACCTTAGGCCAACTTGCCCCTTTTGCGGGGCCACCCTGGAAGGGATGGGAAATATTAAAGCCCTGGGGCTGCAGGAACTGCTTCACTGCAGATACGCTGAGGATGGAGAGGAATTTTTCGTCACTATTTAACAGAGCACCAGGGGCATTGTGGCCATTTTGCGGGCATTTCGAGGGGAATCATCTTGTGCTCAAGAAGCTTGTGAAAACCAGATGAAGGACGAGACTGCAAATCTACTATTCTATAGCACTGAGATACAGAAAAGGAAATTCTCCTCTGAGCAGAGGGTCTGCACAAGGCCTGTGTACCTGTACCCCATATGCACTAAAGATCTCAACTCAGCAACACCCTTGCACCTGGGCCACGGGTGCGTTATAAAGACCTACCAAAGCAAGCAAGTTTAAGCACACCAGTAAGAGACTTGGCTTAGCGCTGTAGAGAGCTACAGGCTCTGTGAGCCTCTCCCAGTTCTCAAAGCAGATCTTTCAGACAAGTTTCAGAAGAGAAACAAAGTGCGATTAATGCTAGGAATAATACAGAGAACAACCTTCATCATCGTTAAAACTATCACAAGTCTACCTCTTTACCTGAAACTGTAGGGCACGACCGCTCAACAGCAAATCGCCCTTACTGCTTTCCATGGAGAGCAGATTTCTCAAAATCCCAAAATGCCATAGCTGAGATTTGGATGAGACTCAGCATCTCTGTCCTCTAGACCCTAACATATGCATATATTCCCTTTCACATTCTCACCCCTGCAATTAATTGAAGTTACATATATTTTAACAAACTGGTTAATTGAACAGAGCTAAGTTGCAAAATTTAAGAAACTAGACACATTTATATACATAGTAATGAGATCAATTACTTGCAGCTCATGTAGACGTATTGAGAACTAATGAGGTACTTAAAACGTGCATGGAGAAAGTCTACTTTCTATTTCCATGCCGTAACTTAGAGCTTGTTAGGGATTTAGCTCTTTTTCAGTTTGAGCTATGGCACTTACATTGATAGAAGGCCTGTTAGCTGTGGCTCCCGACTGCATTAAAAAGTCTTTTAATGCAGTTTTGTAGTGGCATACATCTCATTATAGCGCAAAAATGGGCAAACGTTGAAGACCACACTGTTGGAAAATACTTTGTCTGAGAACACAGCAAGCAGAAAGCTTGTCCTTTGAAGGATAACATCCACCTCACTCATAATTTAGATAAGTAATCCAGAGACCCTTATAATAAGAAAACCTTTATCAATTTTTAAAGCTATTAAAAAAGACCTGCAAAGGTAAAGTGCCAAATTCTAGAACCGTTATCCCTATGGGTCACTTTTAACAACAAAACACTCTTTCTCCCAATACAAAACACAGTGGTAATTTATTTCTTCAAAGAAATTGCACTGAGAGAACATCTACAACGTGCTACACTTCATACACTGAGCTCTGGGTTATTACCTGGGAAGCCAATTTTCAGGCAGCGATTTCAACATCTGAGCACAGCCTTGGATACAGCTCCAGGCACATCCCAAATTTCTCATTAAGTTAGACATGCAATGAAAATGTTGGAAGTTGTTTAAGGGTGAGGAAAAAAGGGGATACAGATATTGTAAAGGGACAAGAAAGGACAGAAAGAAGTGGAGAAACCTTTGGCTCCAGCATGGAGAGTTACAGGTGAAGTCAGCCCAAGACAGTCTCACCATATAGCAGGTCCCCATGCCCGCTTTCTGCGCAAGCATGCTGGCCAAGCCACAGCAAAGCTTTAAACCTTGCTATTTAGCAGATAAAAACAGTCTTTTAAAAACTATGGTTCTGACCATGCTTTCTGTCCATTGGACCCTCTGAAGATTTTGTTTTCCCGGCCCAGATATTAAATGGCACTGTTACGTATGTGATAGCCCTCAGCGATAAGGCCGTCTTCCAGGTCAGTACAACACCTTTCTCCGAGGAACAGGGACTCCATATCCATGGATGGAATGCCACTACACAGATACCTCACCTTGGCTCCCTGGGACCATTCAGGTTATAAGGGACACCTCCACAGCATGACTAGGAGTTTCTGGTTTCCAAGATGCACAAAATATCCTTTTGTAGATCTATCAGTCTAAAGCCCCCACTTTCCCTCCTTCAGTTAAAATGACTCAACAACTTAATTTTACTCATGCATTTACTGTCCTCTTTTGAAGCGTTCACTTACAACAAGACAACATCCCCCAGAAGAGCACCCCTTCCAATGCCAAATCAATCCTAGATGTGAGGCTCGAGGCAGGAGTCACAAGAACCACCTCCACTTGGAGCAGAGACTTTCAGATCTGATCTTCAGCTACTAAAAGAAGGTAATGGAAGGAGAAAACCCACTCACCCAGCCACAGCTTTGTGAAACAACTCCCAGGCAGCTGGAAAGCAGCATCAAAACTGAGGCTCCTAAAGGAGGATTTAAATAGCTGGCATGGGACCCAGCTGTGATCCTACTGGGTTCACCTGCCACCAGCACAGCCTTTATTATCCAGCCTGGGTGAAAACATCACCCGATGTTGGGGTCTGTTGTTAGGAGGCAGCAAAGCAGCTTATCCCCTGATTTGCTCCAGCTGTGGGCCCACCCCAACCTGTGCTAGAATTGCCCTCAGGTTTTGTCAGTCACCTGGAAGAGGAACTGTCCTGGTTTGAGGTAAAACAGAACCAATTTTCTGATTTGTAATTTTACTTTTTAGCTGGGCCTCTTCTAACTGACTAAAGTCTGAAATTAACAGCATATTGTTCAGACACTGCTCACTCTCAGAGTGATAAGACCTGATTATACCAAGAAACGGTGTGCACAGAGGCTCTTGCTTAGACTTATTGCTATAACAACCAAGGTCAGCTAACTTCGCTGTTTTGCCCCGTTAGAGTGTTGGAAGTGGAGAAGCGTAGAGGGGTCCCACTCGTAAGGAGGAGCGCATGGGACAGGTGACTCAAAACTGACCAACAGGGTATTCCATCCCATCTGCATCACACTTAGNGTAAATCTCCATATCTCTTCCTCCCCTCTCTGAGGAGGAGGGTGGGGGAAGGGCCATCTGTTGTTTTGCTTGGCCAATCCGGCCAAAACCATGACAGGAACAGACTTTGTCCCTAACTATCAGACTAAATCAGCTCTGTGGGGTTTTGTGGGCTTAGAGCTGGGTATTGGGGCTCCCAGTTTACAGTGAGAACTGGGATCAGGTATGTGGGTCCACCAGCTCCTCCTCCCTGCAGGAGATGACAGGGGAGAAGGAGACAGCTATGGTCTATGCCTGGCTTTGGTTTTCCTTACGCTCAGTATGCATATGCTCATATGCAGTATGTTCAGCCTGAATATACTGCTTTCTGTAGCACTGGTCATACATTTGCTTGTCATTACAGTGCCTATAAGTAAATACAGAGAAATAAATAAGAATACTTAGCACTTTAAGCCCATTAAAGCATTGGCAAAGTTTCACATGAGATGGTCTTTAAAGCTTGATGTATGGCAATAAAATTAGTTCAGAAAGAGACAGCTGCATAAAAACAATGTATGCCTTCACATAAAGCTGTGAAAAATATTTTGACTGGCACAGATTTTAAGGTAGGCTTATTTATTGGAGCTATGCTTCAGTAAATTACAAAATACAGAATCTGATAAACAGGGAGCGTCAGATGCTCGTGAGGGGAAGACCAATGTGCACTGATTTCAGCTGATGAGTTCGAAATCACATTAGGCTCATATCAAAGATTTATACCCAATGTTGACGAACGATCACACTTTACAGAAACTGACAGCTAACAAAGTAAAATTAAAAATAAGTGGAGTAGTGGGCTGAAAACTTTATCTAAAAATATAAGAAGAAACTAATATCTAATAACTAAAGATCAATTCTTTTAAAAAAACCTAGGAGCATGAAGTTTGAATTAAAACTGATATACATTTTTAAAATTGTGCTTCTGGACTACGTGTGTCAGAAAAAAACATCCAATCTGTGTCTTTGATTCAGTTAGCAGTAATAGAAAACACTTTCCCGGAGAGCGATGCAAAAGAAAAACAGATTCATGAGAGCCTCCACTCCTTATTTAGAGTTTTATGCAATTTTTATCTCATATCCTTCTTCCTGTCCTTTAATTGAAAAGCAAAATTTATACCTAAGAGCAACAGTGCAATGAGAGATGGTGCCTGTAGATTGGATTTGAGTCTCTAAAGTGAACTGAGTCACATGAATGATGCAGTGTTCTAGTTTTGGTGTGCTCTTTGCTATCTGGTTAATGATATTGTGAGACAAAGGCAGAGGACCAGCAGCGGTAGGCTTCAGCTAGCTCTTTCTTACCCTGTTTTGAAGCGGTGACTGGAGCAGACTCAATTCACACAGGCCAAAGAAAAACAGGGCAACTTACTCTCTGGAAATCTTCAAATGAGACAGAAAATTCATATTTTTAAACAAATATTAAAAATGCATATCTTTTGACAAGATCTCGGCCTTAAGAAAATAGATTGCTTTACCTTTTCACATCAGATAAAAGGTTTCAAATGGTCAATGACAATTTGTACTGGTTCTCTACTTGTGCCTGAGCTACCACGGAGCCTGTCTTGCACGAGGAAGGTGCTATTCACGCATTCTCTTAGTTGTTCATATAATGAATTCTCATTACAAATCGAAGCCTGTGCAGTCACATTAAAGTCCATTTATGTTCTGATATGTACGTACACGTTAATTCAGATTACATTCCTCTAATTGCACAAATTAATTGCTCTCTGATGAATTTTACAACAAATCATTTCTAAGGGTTTCTCTTGAAAGTACACTGAAAAGGTCAGCAACACGATCAAGCGCTACCCTGTTCAACATGCTTTGAAGATTATAATAATATCTAATTAGAAGTTTTTTCAATTAGCACATATTGCAAGTTTTCCATTCTATGAATTAATAAGATTCTTTTGTATTTATTGACCCTGCCAAATATGCGTGCACATACCACCCGACCGCTACGCTTAGTAATAATAACAAAATTAATACATTTTGTTATTATTAGTTATTTTTAATAGTTATTGGTACTAACTATTTCAGCTCACTGAGAACAATGGGATGTCACCTTTATTTGGTATTTTTCTCAGGCAAAGATCTCCTGCCTGAAAGTTTACTCCCGGTGTCTGCAGCCTGATGAGGACTCTTGGGACAGGAAAAGAATACCAATGAGCTGATATTTAATGTCACAGATATTAGTAGTACTCTATGCCTTTGTGCAATTTTTTTCATTAAAAAATGCTAATATGTGGAGAAACTACCGAGGTATTGGGTACTCTGTGGTGACCGCTGTACATAGCCACTAAGCAAAGGAGAGGCACGAAACCAATGCATTTCTGAGTCTGCCAGAAGGCACATTTTTCTCATTCAGAAGGGTACAGATAACAAATTAGTATTCCAGGTATTGGTTGATTTTCATCTCTTCTCTGAAAGCTACACATGCACTTGTACCCCAGAGAGCAATATAAGAGCAAGACTGTCAAGCTTCATCTTTGCTGTAGACTAATTACAAAACCTAGGAGCCTAGTTTGCAAAACTGGGCTTCCTTTGCTGCCTATCCATGCTATTTTATGTATCTCAACAACATGGGGGATATTTTCTTATGGTAACAGATATGCTCAGTTTCTGGGTCTCTTTGAAACAGCAAAACAGGACAGTGACAGTATTTGCAGCCCCGTCAGGAGGAATAGCTGGCAATGTGCTAAGTTTACCTCAAATTAATTACCTGCTGAAATCGCAACAACAATTAGCTTGTTGATCTGAATTTTACCTAGGATACAAATGTAAAAAGAAGGAAAGATTAAAAAAAGCAAAAAGCAGTAACGGTGAAATGAAGGTTTGGTTGTCATCTCTTGGGACAGGATCTCTCTCTAACACTCCAACACAAACATACACGGCTTTGATTGAAAGCCCATTGCTCTCAGGAAGATTTGATTACTTTCCAAACACAAGAAGGAAGCATCATTCCTCAAAAACCTGTCTTACAGAGTATACCTGGGGCTTTCACATCACCATTCATTTAGGGTAGCAACTCACAACATAGTCTCTCCCACGGCAACATCATATCAAACTTCATTTAGAGAACGGCTCATCTGTAAGTCTGTCTGTCTGAGTATGCCCAAAACTGCCCGGAGAGGTAATGACTAGTTTAATGATCAGATTTTAATATTCCTGAACGGCCACCCCATCGACCCTTTCACTGGACTGGATTTGCACGTGCCCTACAGAGCCATTTGTGTATCTACTTGTACAACCTCAGGCATGTTCTGTGCTGATTTGCTCCCTGTCTTGGATGTAGTATCTTTTTGGAACAGAAAGAGCTAATTACAAATACAAATAACAATAAAAAGCCTTTTATCCCTCAAGGCAAATTTTCTTTGAACATACACACATTTAGCATGTATGTGGCTTCTATACTTCAGCTTGAAGACTCACAAATGTATTACTGAGTAAAACTCTTCAGATTTGTTTATATTTCTTACATTCACACCCAAATAAACAAATTTCCTTTTGTAGGATCTGTCTTCCTCCCTCAGTCATGCCAATATAACAATCCCTCACCATCAAGGGAAACATGAGTCAGGTCTCTCATTAGAATTGTTTAATTAAATGCTTTTCTATTGGCCCAGAAAATGCAGGAAAAAGTGAAATTTCATTCATTGCTCAGCTACAACCAACTGTGACACAACTTCTAATTGACCTTGACATTTGAGAACTTCACAAGATGGCAAATTACAAAGGGGACCTATAAGTCCTCCAGGTTAAGAGAAGTCAAATAGTAAATAGCAAGAAGGGCAACACAGCCAACAGTATGCAAATTAGGAATTGTATTTAAGCCAACACATTGCATTATGCATGAAAAGGTGAGCAATAGCAAATAGTTTAAGAAATCTGTCTACAATTAATGAATCCTAAATAGCTTTATTAATGTAGGTCAAATTCCATCTTCTGTTGGGAATCTGACATTTACTAATATGCCCCTGTATGAATTATTCAAAGAAGACATATTTTATACATATACAAAATCGTATTGAGTATGCTCTTCACAAAGGCTGCATTATACTTGTTATTACAAAATCTGCAGGGGCTACTTAATTTCTAATCCAATAATCATTAATTAAATAATATTTAAATCATACTCTAATATGTCTAAATCCAAATGTTATGCAGAAGTCTGCAAAACATTATTTATTTTTGCCTGTAGCACAATGTCATCACCCGTCACAGAACAAGTATTCAAATTCTGTCTTTTGTTTTTGTAAAATAGAAACCTAGTATCAATTCCCCCTGTGAAGAAAAACTATGATTAGTAATTAAATTACAGTGCATTAAACTTACTTAACTTAAGTTCACCAGCTGGGAAAATTCTATGCCCTTGGGCTTAACAATAACTCCTAATCTTGCTGTCGCCTGTACCTATTTTTTTAAGTTGTATTATAATTTTCTTTATTGGAATTTCATTAAAATGTCATTACTCCTGTTAACGCTTAAAACCAACACCATAATCCTGAATTTTAATTAGTAATTATAATTAATCATTATTTCATTAATGAAATGTTTAGTTGCTAATTGTCTTAGAGCACCCCAGTCCCTAGGCTTATAAGCATTTCACAACATTTAATTTCTCTGTTTCTGATTAAGTGGAAACATCAAACTTATTCACATTTAACACTTTCACGTGGTGGAGTACTTTAGGCCTTTTATTGACTATTTACACCTGTTCAAATGGATGGCTTCAAGTCCTGATTAGTGTTTCACTAATGGAGAAACAAATGCCTCAGGTACGCAGCCGACAAGACAAAGATATCTGGGAGGTAAAATTAGTTCATCCAGGGTTCTTTCCACTCGCTCGATTGTAACTGTAGATCTTAATTTTCCACTAGCCAAACATCACGCAGGTCTGGGTTCATCCACCTGACACTCGGCAAGACAAGGAACGGCTGCAGTTAGCACCTGTGCTCCCTTCAGAGGGAGAGTGGGCACAGGAGGGTCCCATGGTCTTCATGCGCATGGACAATTGTGCCCTTGCCTATGACAGTTCGGGTGTTTGCAATCAGGTAGGATGATCTTGGGCCAGTCTGGTTAGATGCAAAGACATGTAGCCCCAGTGAACATGTAATCTGCTTTTAGCAAACCTGGCTCAACCCTAGGAATGCTGCAAGGAGGAACGTGCCGGCGTGACACCTGGGATCCGCACACCATGAATTTTGAAAGACAGAATACAATGTGCAAAATTTTGCAACATGTAACTCATTGAAGTATTCTTATAAAAATATCCACCAGGTCTCTCTTGGGATTAATTAAAAACAGATGCTGGCTAGCCAATAGCTGGGATAACAAACTACCTTTTGCTGTTGTCAGGGGGTTGGAGGGTACAAGAACCAAAGGATTCAAATTAAATGGCTTAGTTTACCTGTGTGCTCTAAGAGAACTAACCTCTCACTGGCTGCCCTGAACTTGGGCAAAACCGTAGAGGAATGAGTTGAACTACAAATCCCCCTAGCCCAGGACCCATCTCCGTCAGTGACCAGCGGCGGGTCCCAAGGAAAGCACAGAAGAAAAGGTTGAGCATAGGTTGACACTTCCCTAGATTCTTCTCCCACTCTGGATTTCCTGAACCTAGCTGTTTTTACAAGTTACACATGAAAGCCTAAACGTGATCAATAGTTATTAGACATATACTACAGACACGAGCATTATGCGTTAGACTCGGTCCTAAATACAACAAAAGAAAGCTTTAGAGATGATCGCAAGTCACGGTGATAATTGTTCGTTTAAGTTGTGGGGCTATATAACAATTGTCTCACTGATGAACAAATACATTCACTGCTAACACTAATATATTAACCTTTAATTTATAAATGGAACTCAGTACGGAGTATAGTCAGTTTGATGTGCAAAAGGGGCTGTGAATCTCACAAGGAATGACTGATATTCTGTGTCACCATTTCCTGAGTTGAGGTTCGCAGGTTACTGTCAGCCTGTGCAGCCCTTGCTGGAAACCTTATCTAGTCCACAGAGACATAACGCCCTTTCGGTATTTTTAATTTAATGCTCTTTGATAAGGCTGCATGCTATCCGTAAGACATTATGAGGACTAACAAATGGATGCTGGCCCAAAAGGCTGGAAAGCTGGAGTTCTGGGTTTATGCTGGCATCACTGTTGTGCTGAGACAACATTCACTGTTTAAAATCTTGGAAATTCAAAACAAGAATTAACCTGAGGTTTTGGTGAAAATCTATTATTTTTGTTTCTGCACGGACCATCTTATACCAGGAGAAGTAAACCAACAGAAATACATAGCATTTTTAAACACATGTAATTTCTGGTACAACAATAAAATAGTGTTCCTTTCAGTTACACAACTTGAGTGTCTTCTTATCTTGTGAATACACACACACAGAGCATTCTTGGGGTGGGGGGAAACACTTTTGTAAATTATTGTCTGCTAATTTTCCACTGACTATTCTTTAACATGCCTAATCCTATGCAGTCTGCTACAACGAAGCACAAAAGACGTATTTTCTCCCTTTCAGAACATGATGCTAGATATTTGATGCCTACCCAAGACAGCGTCAGCAAAAATGTCTAGAAATATGGTGGGATTTACATATAAAGAAGGGCTGGACTTTGAAAGAAGGTGCGTTGTGCTCAGGGAGGCACCTCGCTCAGTCGGTGCTCGAGTCCATTGGCACAAGTTGAAGTTGGAGCATTTGTTTAATGGCTGAAGGTTCAGAATACAAATCTTGGCCCCAATGCACTCAGGGACAAGAACTCCACGAAATACAGTAATGGAAAACAGACTTCCTCACGGTTCACCATCTGGATATTATCTAATTATTATTTAGAAGACAGAAGATACGAAGGAAGCCACCTCTCCGTAAGGTGTAGTCTACCCCTAGGAATATCTGACAATGCACGCATCCAAAACTATGATATTTGGAGACAAGGGCATTTAATTGAGATTTATACCATATTTTCTTGGCTGCACAGGAAATAAACACGCAGAAAGCCAAGGGCATTTTTCTGTGTTACGGTGGCTGAAGGATGATGGAAGTACACTTCTACTTACTGCACCTCTAAGAGCAGCTGGGATGCTGTGCTCCGTATAATGTTATGTTACTAATGTAGTACTTGATTCAGTGAGAGAAATTCTTAAAAGATCATTTTGAAGCAGATGGGGGATCAATAGTTTCCTGTACAGTCTGTACTCTCTGTAGACCAAATAGTATTCATACATCTGAAGTTTAGCAGATGGTGTTTTTGCATTAATTTTCTAAACTACCAACTGTAGGATACTCTGTTTTCAGAAAACCAGTTGCCTTAAGGCTTGAATATTTAAAAGTATTTCAAATGTTTCATGTGTTGTAAGCACACCTCTTTCTCAGGTTTTCTCTCCCAAAGGTGCCGTTCTGATTTTGGATCTCCGAAAAATGAATTGGCAACAGGCTCAGATGTGCGGATTCATACTACGTTTATAACAGAAAGGTGGAATACAGCAGCAGCATTTCACCAAAGGGCATTTGCTGCACTCTGGCCACGGAGCCATCCCCCCTGCCATCACACTATTTCGCTGCTTAGAAGGAAACCAAACTGGTGGGTGGAAAGTACAATAAAACCATTCCACAGACTCACAAGATGCCATTTGCTTCTGTTTCAATTCAGTCTCCAAAGCCCACTCCACACTTGGAGCACCTGTTTTCATTTATCTGCACTTCTCTTCTGAATTAAATTATTTATGTAAACAAAAGAAAACTTGAGGAATTATGAGAAGGCATAGCACCTCCAAATATTTTAAAGATACTGGATTCTTCTTTTTTGGCCAGCTATTGCAAGCAACACTTTTGAAAATTTGACTATAATCAGGGAAGAAAAAGTTGAATGAAGGTCACTGTCTCAGATTTTATTTGAGGTCCTAAAGAATCCCCCCAAAACTGAGAAGGCTTTGATCCACACCAAAGGGGGAGAAAAAGAAAACTTCAAAGAAGAATAAAAATCCTCCTACTTTGCACCTGCCTTAACCGCAGTCAGCGTGTATTATTTATCATCCTCACCTCACTTCTGCATTGCTCTAAGCACGCTGAAGTCATTCAATTTAGCTTTTCAGTTTGGTCAGCCTGCCAGGAAGGAGTAATCTTGCCTTCACCTTCCCTAGCCCTCTTCTGAGCGTAAATACAGTGTGACTGCTAATTTGTTGATTTATACAAGGTTTGATCCACTAGAGTCATAAAATATTAAAGGAATCTTTCTTCAGTAAATTTACAGCTAAATAAAAACGTAGCTCTCAAGACTTGCAAGAAACTAGAGTGACATTTTATTTGATTGAAATGCATTTTCCGATTCAGTGAGGTGGACGGACATGGGCAGCTTGCTTATTTAAACCACAGCGTACGCAGTCTGCTTGGGTGGTATCTTCCTGAGAGAGAAAATTTGTTTCCTTATTTCACAGAAAAATGCAGCTAATGCCTTCATCTCATCTTTTATTGTTACTGCTAAATAATTGTAATGAAAGAGCGGATAGTTTCTGTTATAATTAATCTGAAATAATTAAGAGGAAACCCTGAATTCGTGCAAGATGGAACCTTGGCTGAGTTTGGTTGAAAATACATCCCCAAGCACTCTGGAAAATCTTGAAATAGGATCTCTCCTTCCTCCTCCCAGTTAAGAACTAATGGAGTTGGTATCCGTGTCTACTGCAAAGTGAAGACTATGGTGTAAATACCCAAAAGACTACATAACGGAAATTAAGTTTCCTACAGCGCATCTCCAAACACTGTTTCTATCAGTGTATAATTTTGTAACCACCAAATGCACATCATGAAGAAAAAAAAATCCCCCTGTATATTTCAGATCGGAAGTCAGACAAGGCATAGAAAAAATAATTTGATTTTAAAACCATTAATTTCATCCCAAGTGTGATCCTGTCCATTTTTATTTCCATGCTTTATTTTATTTTTCATCAAGTGCCAGGCTATTCAATTTTGCTTTCCTGAGTACGTTACAGGGGTCAAACAGAACATTTTTAGCTGCGTACGCCTAGCATTGTACAGGGTTATAAGAAACCACTGTTTGAAAAGAAAGAAAATAAACATGGGCTACAATTTTTTTTGGGCGAGAGAGGATGGGGAAATGGCGTATAGATTTAACTTCCCACTAACAAGAATGGACCATAGGACATCATTTGTGTACGCCAGAAATTCTCTTATGTAAGTGCCCTGCATATTTTTGGCAGTTTCTCTACTGGAAATGTTAGGTTTGATGCTTGGTGTAAGTTCTACAAGGCAACAGAACTTCTGGGTAAGTGGCATTTTTTAAGATTCAGTCCCTTACTTAAATGCCTAAAAATAAGAATAAAGAATGAGTCAAGTACCTGTATCAGTTTTGTTGCAACAGATTATTCAAGTGCTTTGGAAAAATACACTTGAGAGTGTGAGCTCAAGGAACATTAAAATATGCAGATTATCAATGGAAAAACTAACAGCTTCCATTTTTAAATATATTTATTAAAGTCCACTTTCAAAAATGGTTATTTTCAATAAAATATGCAATGCCTATTAGAAAAAAATCTTTTTATAATAAGTATGTTTTAGCTTGAAATCAGAGTTGTTCCTTAGCATGGTTTGGAGGCCCTGATTGACAAAGTTAAAAATGATTAAAGATTTTAAATCTCCATGTGTGGTTTTCCAGATATAATCATAGCATGGCTTTGCTGATTTTCAACCTACAAGGCAGAACACCCAGTCCTTGAAGAAGACAAATTAACAACCAGTTCTATAAGTCCTACATTTTCTACGCAATTTTCAGAACCTGGCAGTTTCTGAATCGCCAAACTCTGCAGTATTGCAGAGAATCTATTCAAAGTACGTCTGTGTTGCTCAAGATAATCTCTTTGATGGAACAAAACTAAACCACAAAACAAAAGAAAGGCCTGCTCTCTCTGAGGTTTTTTAAAGAGAGGATTAAAAAATTACCATCTTTAGCTACTCTTCTAACAGCAAGCCTGCATCAGAAGGAATAATCTGCCCTGCCTCTTCAGCACAGAAACAAGAGCGTTTCCTTAAAGGTACAGCTCTGTGGATATAATCTGATTTACAACTGAGATCACTCAAAACTTTACCATAAGCTTTAAAAACTTGCTGCAGATGAAGAACGAAGTGCATTGCCGCACTCCTGCAGGCACTGGAAGCCTCCTGCAACTCAGCTTCAGCCGCCCCCAGGAGTCCCCCAGCCATGGACCCCCAGCCCCGCTGACAACACTCTCAGCCGCACTGCTGTGGCACACTGATATTTCCCAAAATGCTGAGCACTGGGAAATATTTAACCACTCTCTACCTCTACATCAGGATTGGCATTGTCTAATTGTCATAGTTTTGGCTGGGATAGAGTTGGCTTTCTTACTGGTGGTTGGTATAGTGCTGTGTTTTGGCTTTGGGGTGAGAATGGTGTTGATAATGCACAAATCTTTTCAGTTGTTGCTAAGCAGTCAAGGCCTTTTCTGCTCCTCACATCACCCCTCATACCCCACCTTGCCTTGATGAGTTGCTGCAGCCTGCTGCAACTCCGAGTGACCTCAATTCCACCCTTACATGATCCCATACTCCCAAATTTAAGTTTTTCACTAACCGTAAACTCATCTTCATTTAACTAAGTGCAGATTCCTACTGTGGGAGACTCCAGCCATAGGTCTACATACAGGGGATGCTAACTTGTTATATCAGACACTGCAGCTACCTACAGGGGTCTGCTACGAGGCAGTGAAATTGCTAATACATACTTTACAATCCAGTTCTCAGCTGTTGAGGATCCTGAAACTCTCTGAAAATTTCAGGAATTCAGTTGCAAAATGACATGTGCTCCAAGCACTAGCTTCTGCTATCAGTGCTTTCATTGTACTTTTCATTCAACCAGTGATTTATTTTTTTCTCTCAAAGCCTTCCTTTCCAACTCCTACTGCCACCAAGCCACAGCTTAGTCTGACACTGTTTCCATCACTTTGCCCATCACCTATTTACATACAACATTGCAGCAGCAAAGATGGCTGGAACACCAGCTTTTGGGGGTTCTTGCAATGGGATTTATCCACCAAGAGACAAACTTGATTTATGCGTTGCAGACTTTGCACCTTCAATTCTGTTTTGGCGTGCCCCTTATACAGTCAATATTCATTCCCTTCACTCTTATTCTTGCAGTTGTTGAGTTTATAAATCCTAATCTGTCTCCCTGGGATGGTGAGGTTATATTGCGCGTTGCGTGCTTCTCTGGCTCTCTCGAGATTCATATCATTTATTAACTGTTTGCAAAAACATGAAATTGGAAAAAAGCCTTAATGCAGGGCCATGGATTAATCATAGTTATCAAAGCTCCTTTTTAAAATGGATAGCAACAAAGCATATACACACTCTGCAGTTAAAATTTAAACTGCATTACTAAATTACTTTTTCCATTTATATATAAATTATGCATCTAAAGCAGAAGTGTTAATAATTTAAGTTATTAAGTTGCTCAGCTAACATCAGATCTTAATTAGTCTTTAGTATATCTGTAAAGTATAAATAGGTTGATTAGAACATGGGAATTTATTATATGTCTTTTCAGCTCTTAGTGCAAAGTGAAAATCTGTTTTTTGTTTATTTGGTGAGTTGAGGTATCCCAGTCGCTGTGTATACTTGAAATTTTGTTGTTATTTTCTTTTATAGGCAACAAACAGGAAAGAACAGAAAGAAATATTTAAATAAATTCAGAATTTTACCAGTAACAGGTTTTGGACATACTTGGGACTTTCAGTGTGAAACATGCTCTAAGTGGATGAAGTAAAGCTTCAGTGCCATGGAACCAGCTGCGAGCAAATATTCTGGGCAAAACAGCGTATCACAGTTGAGTCAGAAGCAGGACCTCAGGTTCAACAACCCTGGGGAAATAATGATGATGGAAAAAAGCCGCTGATCTAAAAAGCGGAAAAGTGTTTTGAACGTTACTTCCTTTGCCTTCACAAACACAGTTAACCCAATAGTCACATGTTCCCTCTTTGCTTCCTGACGAGCAAGAGAGACCACCGGCTTGGCTGCTCGCAGTGGACCTTCTTTTACTTACGTATCGCATATTTCTAATTGGTCCTTTAGTCAGCTTTGAGTTTTATTTGGGGGTGGAGAGGGCATTAATTTAAATACTAATGCACAAATACCATGCTTTGAAATAAAACCAACAAGCATGGTTCAACAAGAAAAGTTGAGAGCAGGCATGATCTTCTTACAGTTAGAAAGTTGAACTCAGGCCTAGTACACATGAGTATGGAGGGACATGTGCGCCTCGTCATTGCCGTACCCCATCCTTGACACCTCCAGCCATGTGCTTTGCAGAATGGTGATTTGCCATTCAAAGGGACCAGTGAGGTCTGGAGACACTTGAAAATGATGCAGAACATCAACGGTGTCATGGATGGGCAGATGGTGCTGCCATCTTCCAAAAAGACCACCAGCTCCTGGGAATGTACCCACTATGCAGTGATAAAGGTGACACTGAACAGTCTCTAATGTAAATGGCTCAGCCAGATGAGGCACTTGAGCCTGGTCCTGTGTCCCTGCAGACAAGGCGCAGTCCCAGAATTCATTTGGGTCCTTTTCTGCTCCCCCTCAAGGCAGGACTGTCGCTCTGGAAGACTCGGGTCCATTTTCTGTTTTCGTCTTTGCAGTCAGTCCTGCAGGTTTTCCCTCCTTGGAAGCAGCTTCTCTCATAGCGTCCAGAAATATACATGGGGTTTTTTGTCTTCATACGTCTACGGCATTTCCTTGGACTGTGAGTTGTATTCTTCAGTACAAAGACCTTCTCGGTGAACTACAAGAGCCTTTGTCTCCCAGCCCGGCTTCACTCACTACTGGTACTGCTGCAATTTCAGAGATTCATTTTTCATCCTCTGCTTTCAATACTTTTTTTCCCACCAGTTTTGAAAGGACATGACTATGGAAGGTTTCTAGATACTGCTCTGCCTGCCAGTTTAAAAGTATATTTCATCTCTTTAAACTAGGGCTTTAAACTAGTATTGAAG
>VXBH01006880.1:3249-24391 GCA_013400035.1 Rynchops niger | reverse complement strand
TGGTTCTTTGGGTGGAGTTGGGTTTTAGAGGGTTGGGGATTTTTGGTTTTTTTTTGTTTTGTTTTTTTGGGGGGGGTTTGGGAGGTAGGTGTTCTTTTTGGGGGGTATGGATTTTGGATGTTTGGGGGTTTTTTTGGTTGGTTGGTTTTGGTTTTTTTTCATATTTTTATACCTATTTGGCCTTTTTCCCCCGGTGCAGCTGCGGGTCAGCAAGGAGCAGGAGCACTTCTTGGTGGCCCCGCAGGGGCTGGCATGCAGCGAGGTGACAGCAGCCAGCCTGGTGAGCAACGCCTGCGTGCGTGTCCTCATCCCCCTCCCCGGGCAGGGGGGAAAAGGGACGCTCAGCCAGCTCTGAACCCGAAATCCCCCCCACCTCACCCCCCCCCAAAGATCAAAGTGAACGTGCTGGGGGCTGTAGTGGAGCAGGGCAGTACCGGATTCAACCCCGACGCTCGCAGCTTCAGCCTCCACGCCGCCATCTACGCCGCCCGCCCTGACGCCCGCTGCATCATCCGCCTGCACACGCCAGCCACCGCTGCAGTATGATTTTTTTTGGGGGGGGAGGGGGGGGAATATTGCAGGAGGGTGTTGTCGACCTGCCTGCCCTGCCCACCCCGCTGCAGGTGTCGGCCATGCGGTGCGGCGTGCTGCCCATCTCCCGCGCTGCCCTGCTGCTGGGGGACGTCGCCTACTTCGATTTCCGCGGGGAGGTGGAGGACGAAGACGATCGGGTCGAGCTCCAAAAATCCCTTGGTCCCACCTGTAAGGTGAGGGGATGAGTGGGACACGGGGTGGGGACGGCGAGGGCCACCTCTCTGTCCCTGTCCCCTCCTCCTTGCCCCGCTGATGTCCCCTCTCCCCGCACCGGGTGATGCAGATCCTGGTGCTGCGCAACCATGGGGTGCTGGCGCTGGGTGACACCGCCGAGGAGGCCTTCTACAGCATCTTCCACCTGCAGGCCGCCTGCGAGATCCAGGTGAGCACAGGGCATGCCCCGAGCCGCGTACAGTCACGGCTGCCAGCGCCATGCCCCCAGGAATAAGCACTGAGCTGCGTACGGTCTCGGCTGCCAGCACTGCGCCCCAGGAGCACGCGCCGAGCTGCGACAGGTCTCTGCCACGGGACACTGCACTGAACTGTGCTGTGTCTTCACCGCCAGTGCAGCGCTCTGGGAGCATGCACTGAGCTATGCCAGGTCTCTGCCACCAGCCCAGTGCTCCGGGAGCTCACCCTGAGCTGTGTACAGTCTCTGCTGCCAGCCGGGTACCCTGGGACTATGCGCTGAGCTGTGCTGGTTCTTTGCTGCTAGCATGGTAACCCAGGAGCATGCACTGAGCTGCGCCAGGTCTCTGCTGCCAGCATGGTGCCCTGGGACCATGCGCTGAGCTGTGACAGGTCTCTGCCACCCGTGCGGTGCCTGGCATGGGACAGACCAGCACGGCCCCACCGCCGTGGGGGCCATGGGCAGGTCTGGGGCTGTTCAGCTGTGTCTCCCTGGGCTTGGCTGTAGGTGTCGGCGCTGGCAAGCGCGGGCGGTGTGGAGAACCTGATTGTCCTGGAGCGCGCCAAGCACCGGCACCATGAGGTGGGCTCGGTGCGCTGGGCGGGCAGCACCTTCGGGCCCATGCAGAAGAGCCGCTTGGGCGAGCATGAATTCGAAGCCCTGATGAGGATGCTGGACAACCTGGTGAGCACCAGCTGATGCCAAAACACGGCAAACTCCCCCCAAATGCACACAAATGTCTCTCTTTATCCCTATATTATTCACAACCGAGTGCTTTTTGCCTTTCCAGGGTTACCGCACAGGCTACACCTACCGCTACCCCTTCGTGCAGGAGAAGAGCAAGCCCAAAAGTGACGTGCTGATTCCCGCCACCGTGACGGCCTTCGTCTTCGAGGAGGAGGCGGCCCTTGTCCCCACGCTGCGGCAGCATGCCCAGAAGCAGCAGAAGGAGAAGACACGGTGGCTCAACACCCCCAACACTTACATGAGGGTCAACGTGGCTGAGGAGCAGCAGGGCAGTGCCAGCAGCCAGAAGACGAAGACGACGGTGCGGGGCTGCCGTGGCNGGGCGTCCGGGGGGGGGGTGGGTTGATTTGGGAAAGGGTCTGGGAATGGCATCAGCTGTATGGATGGTGGGGGGATTTTGGGGTACCATTAAAAAAAAAAAGGCAGATGAGGGGATGCTTGGGATGTTATTGATCCCACCAAAATTTGGTATGCAGAAATGCCCAGAAATTCCAGAAGTGAGAAATGCTTCATTTGGTGTCTTTATTTAATGCAAGCTTTCCTTTCTGCCTCTATTCCCTGCCCCGTAATAATATTTATCTTAAAATGTCACCTCCCCAGCCCAGGGGGCCAAGCACCACAGGCTTTATGGGGTCTCCCTTCTATGCAAGATGCGTTTTTCGGGGGTCTCCTCTCTCCTCAACGTGTATTTATTGGGGTTTCACCACTCTGACATGCAGTGGCTGAAAGCGGACGAGGTGGAAAAAGCCAGCAGTGGGACTCCCATCCGAATCGAGAACCCCAACCAGTTTGTGCCCCTCTACACAGACCCGCAGGAGGTGCTGGAGATGAGGAACAAGGTATGGGCCCGTCCCAAAAGCCCTAGAGGCTTTTGGATGCGGATGCCAGGCTCTCGGCAGACCCCAGGGCAAGGGGGAGGCTTTTTTTCCTCTCCCCTCTCTGCATCTCGCCCACAGATCCGGGAGCAAAACCGCCAGGATGTGAAGTCGGCCGGGCCCCAGTCGCAACTGTTGGCCAGCGTCATCGCCGAGACCAGCCGTAGCCCTGTAGGTCACCCCCCGTCCCTAACCCGCATCCTCAACCCCGTATCCTGCCTTCCCTCTTCCCCCCGGAGCGTCCAGCCCTTCCCTGGCATCCCNTCTGGGGGACACAGAGGCCAAAGAGGCAACCCGGGAGGAGGCACCCACTGAGCCAGAGCCCCCGAACCCCTTCAGCCAGCTCACCGACCAGGAGCTGGAGGAGTACAAGCAGGAGGTGGAGAGGAAAAAGCTGGGGCTACAGGGTAGGAGCGGTACGGGGGGGGACCCCAATCCCAAATCCCCCTTGGGGCCAGCACCCGATGGACCTCGGGGCCAGCACGCTCTCTCCGCTGGCAGGCGAGAAGGACGCCACAGCCAAGGAGAGCCAGGCTTCCCCCTCCAAATCGCCTCCCGGCTCCCTGCCGCAGAGCCCAGCCCCAACACCTGCCAAGTCCTCGGAGGGTGAGTGGGCTGGTGAGCGCCTGGGCTCACCAGCCAAGCGGAGGTGACAAGCAGGGGTGAGGGTGGCTGTAGGCAAGCCCCGCTGAAACGCAGATGAATGTCACCCCCAGGTCCCTCTGCCTTTCCCTGTGGGGGTCTCTGCTCTGGTGGGGCTGAGCACCGATGGGGATTTGCGCCCCAAGGCACCAAAGCCATCGCTTGCCTTCAAGGCAGGACGACACGAACATCTGCTGGTGGCTTTGTGGGACACTTCTGTCCCCTCCTAATGCGTTGATGGGTGCGATATTCCCATTGTTATGTGTCCCCAAATGCAAATTTGTCATCAACAAACCGCAGCAGGTCTCAGGGGGTGGGAGAGAGCAGTGGGAGCGCGCGGCTTCTCGCTTTCTCATCGTGTCTCATGGTGTCTGTATGTCTGTCTCCACATCTTCCTTTCTCTTTCCTCCACGTGTGGCTTTCCCCCAAGGAGTTACCTCTGACTCTGAATACTTGTCACTGTAGTAAGTACGGAGAGGCCGTCCTCGAGCCTCACTACGGGCGGAGGGACGCGGGCAACCACGCTCCCCGCTAGCTCGGGGTGACCTTGCTCTCCGTGCCCCGTTTCGGACATGGTCCTGCAAGGAGTGGTGCCCTACTCAGGGTTTCGCAGAAGGCAATGCCTTGGGTCACCTCGTTTTCTTTCCTGCCCACTTTATTTCCAGAGGTGAGGCCAGGACGGAGCCCTGCCCGCCTCTTCCTAGCTCTCCATCCCTCTGTCACTTGTCCCACAGGGAAGAGTTGGGGGGAAGGCTCAGGAAAGCGGTGCCTGCAGCAGGAGGGGATCGGGTCCCTGTGCTTTCCATTGGCAGGGGACAAATCCTGCTCCTGCCCAGGTCAAAGCAGCGAGTTGGGGGGGGAATTAAACCTCCGCAGTGCCGGCCACCGCTACCCCAGCCCTCATCTCTCCCCTTTCCCCCTGCCAAGGTGACAACAAGGCAGACGGCAGCCAAGTGTCGGACAATTCCACCACCGAGAAGGAGCCACCGGCAGTGGTGAACGGGAAGGATGAGGAGCAAAGCACTGAGGAAAACCTGGGCAAAGGTGGGGGGCGGACGACCTCCCCCACCAACGCTGACCCAGATGCCCCCAAGGAGAAGGAGACGGTGACCAGCAGCCCCGTCTCCCCCGAAGGCTCACCCTCCAAATCACCTTCCAAGAAGAAGAAGAAATTCCGGACCCCGTCTTTCCTGAAAAAAGGCAAAAAGAAGGAAAAGATCGAATCTTGAGTCTCCTCCAAGGCCTCCCGCTGCGGCGACGACCACAAACCGCTCTGGATGGAGGCGCCAAGGCGGAGGGACAGCTCCTGCGTCGTGCGTCTGGCTGAGGCGCAGTCGAAAACCCTGGAGGCGAATTGTTTTCTGGGTACTCCTGGCACAAGGCACCTCGTCCCCCCTGTCACCCGCTTTTGGAGACGCTCACTGAGCTTTACGAAAAGATCACGGTCCCTGTTTGCTGCTTGGGGAAATACCCGCTGCAATCTCCCTCCTCCCACCAGCTCTCCCTTCTGGGCATCAGCCCCTTCCCCACACATGGGAGGAGGGTTGGGTTTTTTCCCCCGCCCGCTGCTTGCAGAGCCCTCGTGAAATGTGGGGATCCGCTTGGTTTGAGGTGTGTTGTTGTTGTTTTTTTTTTTTTTACCTCCTGTTTCAAGCTCCACTGGAATGGTCCTGGCTTCAGCTCCAGGTAAAATTGTTCACCGCTTCGCTGGGGTCAATCGGATCAAGCCAAACGCGGGGGAGTTCTCCCTGAAGGAGGGGAGGAGGTGGTGGGCCTGGGACCCTTTCCTTCCTGGACTGTAACCTTCCTCTCCCCAGGGCCAGAGAGCCACTTTTGGTCGCCTTTTGGTGCCGCCGTCTCACAAATTCACTGTCCAAGAATTTTGCCACGCTGCATGAACCGCACCTGAGAAGGGAGAAGAAAAGAGCCTCCGGGAATTGTCCGTGTTATTTAAAACTGAGCAAAACTTCACTCACTAAGTGCTACTTCGGGATGAACACACGCTGCCAATTCACTTCAGCCAGAGGCACTGCCGACGCTGCCACCCTCATCCCCCCCACCATTGATGGCCAAGGCTGTGCCAGGTCTCTGCTGGCACCGACCCTGGGCTCAGCGAGTGCCCGTCCACACGGCCGAGGCCAGATCATTGCTTTTCCCCAGCTCTAGACTCCCAAACACAAATTAAAATCCTCCCTGGTGTTCCCTTCCCACCCAGCTTTGCCTCCCTACAGCGACACCACCATCGTTAAAACCTGCCGGCCGTGCCCCAAGGGAAGAAGAAAACGCAACCGCTCCAATGCTGGGATTTAGGGGACAAAACCAATGAGACCAGCCCCCATCCTCCCGCAAGCCATAGGGGTTTGCCGTTTTCCTGGGGTGCTCACCCCAATCCTGCCTGCGCAGGCAGCGCTGACCGCGGGGACCAGGCTTCCCTGCCACAGCCCAAACGCCCACCGAGTCCTGTCTGCTGGGGGTCTGCAGGAAACCCCAGAACCCCCCTTCTGAGGGCATCAGCTTTCCTCACCCCAATATGATTTTCCCACGTGCCACCGCTGTGTTTTCAAAGCCTTTTTGCTGCTGCGAGGCAGGTCTCAGCTCTTGTTTTCCTCTTCTGAGGAGCTGAAAGGCTGGTGGCAATTTTGGGGGTGGCAGGGAGCAGGCCCTGAGCAGGGCGCAGGCAGGGAGCGGGGCCCATGCAAGCAGCTGTGGGTCAAGGAGAGGAGGTTTGTTATGGCAGGGTGGTTTTCTTTGCAGGGCTGCGATACGGAGCATGCCAGGCAAATTCTGAATCAGAAAGTAAAACATAAAAAGCAAAAAGCTGCAAAAATACGTACCTGGCAGGTATCTTACTGAAGCCCCAGGGCTAACCTGAGTCCGGTATTCAGGGATAGTGTTTGTCCTGCCCCGTCCACACCCGGGTTAGAGACACAGCTCCCCATCACGCTCCTGCAAGGACCACGGCGACCCTGAGCTCCTAAATTCACCATCTGCAACAGATGGACTGAACACCAGCCCCATGCTCGTGCCTATATTCAGTGTCTATTCCGCAGACAGCAAATCACAGGTCTGTAACCATTTCCCATGGGGTGTTGTTTACTGCCACTGATTTTAAGGCTCTTTGAGGCCATTTTTGTCATCTGGCCCATGCCTCTGCTCGACCTAGGCCAGGAAAGCCCCACAGGGGCGTCTGTGTTGCCACCCCAGGACGGCATGGTCTCTCCTGAGGTGATTACCTGAATTACAGCACTGCCACACACCCCACCACCGGACCGGCTGCAGCCCCTTTTTCTCCAAGAGCCTGTCCCCCAGGGGCTTCGCAACCCCTTTTCTCCACAGGACAGGGATTTATTTTCCCCCACTGGGCCAGTCCGGGTTGCATTAGGCATCTCGTTCAGTTTCGGGAAGCAAGAGACACTGGTGCCTTCAGCAAGGAGGAAGGCTCAAATGGCCACCACTGCGGTGTGCATCCTTGCCGCTTAGCTAGAAGAAAACATATAAGGTCACGTCGATGCCACAGCTTCCCCATCCATCAGGGCACCCTCGGGACCGCCCTCCGGATAATTTTCCCCCTCTCCCCTGCCAGCATTTTGCTGCCGGCTGCTTGCAGGCAGCCCCTAGGCTCGCTGCTTCCTTCTCACCGCCTTTGTGCAAGGCTGCCTGAGCCCAGGGGCCCCAGGTCAAGCCCTCGGTGTGGGTTTTCAGTGGCGGGGAGGCAGGGACGCATCCCCGGCTGCGAGGCAAACCGTTGATCCAGTGCCCCAAGAGGCCTGGTGCTCCTTACCCTCCCTATTTACATCCTTAACTGAAAAGAAGAGAGGCCGGATTTCCATCTTCGAGCATGGATACGCCGACACGCTGCGGGAAACGAGGGCGATGCTGTGGTTCCAGCTGGATGCAGCACCCTTTTTGCCACCTGGGGCTGGTGGACATGCCGTGGTCGCCGGCGAGGATGCAGTTGCTGAACACCCACCGACATGAGGCCGAGAGGAGGCTGCTCAACGCCGGGTTTGCCGCCATGGCCCGGGGGAGCATGGTGTCCCCCACCTGCAGGCTGGCAAGGGCAATGGCCGGTGTCTGACAATCGTCGCTGGAAAGTGCTGTGTAACGCCTGTCTGTAAATAAACCCCGTGTTTGGCACACGCTAGTGCTGTGGAGCTTGGAGGGGGATGAGGGGGTTTCATGGCCTCCCTGGGGGGCTGGGGTGCGGCTGGGAGGAGGCTGGGGAAGGGGCTCGGCTGGAGCTGGGGTTCACGGCCTCATCGACCCCCTGTGCCCACCCCCGGCTCTGGATGCGGAGCGGAGCCCGCCGGGGAGGGGGATTTCAACCACCCCGGACCCCCCTCCGGACCGTTTTCGCTACGGAACCAAAGCGCTGCTGCTCCGGTTCCGGGGAGGATCGCGGGGCGAGGGGCCGGAAGTGCTCCGTGCCGGGCGGCCGGAAGTGCCGGCGCTGAGGGTCGGCCATGGGCCGGAGCCGCTCCCGCTCGCCGCCGCGGCGCGGTGAGGAGGGATGGAGGGGACATTCGGGGGACGCCTTGGGGCGTCCGGTCGCGACAGGGCGGGGCTACGCTGAGGGGGGTGGGATCCGGGCCCTTGGGGGGAGGTAGGCCCGGCGCAGGCAGCCCAGGTCCGGGGTAGGAGCGGACCCTGGGAGTTCCCCCAACCTTTGAGCGAGGGGGCGAGGCCCCTCCAGGGTGTGTGTGGAGGGGAGCGGTGCTGGAGCCTCGGTTCTTCGCTCTGGGGAAAGCAGAGGCTCCCTTCCTCCTTCTCCTCTTCCTCCTCCCGCACACCGACTCCCGTCTCTTTCCAGGCACCTCAGCTTTTCAGGCATCGATTTGCCGACAGGTTCATCCCCCTACTCCGGGGTGAAGGGCTTTTCCTGATCCTTCTCCCACTTCTGTGGCTGCTGGGCTCCATCTCTGAGCCCAGCCAGGGTGGGAAGGAGGTGGGAGGTAGTTGTGGGGTCTCTGCTTGGGACCTGTCACAATGTCGTAGGATTTTCTTTGGAAAGCAGGAAAGACGTAAAGAAACAGAAGCTAAACAGAGGCATGCCTTTCTGCAAGCAGAGCGCAGGCGTTCACGGTCCACCTCACGGGAGAGGGAGAGGAGGCGAAGAGAGCGATCCCGGTCCCGGGACAGGGACAGGAGGAGGAGTCGTTCTCGTTCCCCCCACAGGAGACGATCCAGGTGAGGGGCAGAAAAGGCAATGCCGGGGTGGGGACAAGCTGGAGAGGCCGGGCAAGACGTGGTTCGGGTGGTATGGGGACAGCGGGAACTCATTAACGCTGTAAAACTGCTAACGGCACAGCTGGGAAGGTGCAAACCCTTCTGCGTTTGCAACGTCAGGTCGCCAAGGCGGCACCGATCCAGCTCCTCCTCCCCACCGCGGCTGAAGGAAAGGCGAGATGAAGAGAAAAAGGAGATAAAAGATTCCAAAGGCAAAGAACGTCAGATCACAGGTGAGTCAAGGGATTTTCCTTGTTCGGTACCTCCTGGGTGCCGAATTCCCTGCTTGGATTGGGACCAGGTTGACACCGGGGTGCTTATTTGAAATGGTTTTGGCGAAACCTGACGGCTGTCTTTGTCAAACTCTTTTTTTTTTTTTTTTTTTTTTTTTTTTTCCTTTGTTGCCTCGGCAGAGGAAGATTTGCAGGGCAAGACAGAAGAGGAAATTGAGATGATGAAGATGATGGGCTTCGCCTCTTTTGACACGACGAAAGTGAGTGTGAATTGGCGCGGTGGAGCCCACAGCTGCCTCCAGCGGTCCCTTTTTGGGGATAATATGCTGAGTTTTGGGGCCATTTTTCTTAATGTTTTTCAGGGGAAGAAGGTGGATGGCGCCGCAAACGCCTATGCCATCAATGTCTCCCAGAAGAGGAAGTACAGGTTTGTGCCCAGCCTCTTTTTTTCGGGTAGAAAGAGAATTTCTTTGATGAGATAATGCAGCGTGGAGGAAACTCTGCAACTGTATGTCAAAGGCACCGTCTCTTGGTGCACGCAGGGGGGTGATGTGGCTTCTTGGGCCTTTGGAAAAATGCGAAGTTTGTGGTTTATACTGTCAAAGGGAGGTAAGAAGCCTCTGGTTTCTCCTGGAAATAGTGAAAGCAGAGAGATGAGGAGCAAAAGAGCGCATTGTTTGTGGGCGGGATGTCCCAGGTGTGGCCTGAGTGGGCTGGAGCCCTGGGCCTGCGTAAGCAGCGCTGTTCGCATGTTTCTTCCGCAAAAACTCTGCTCGGTTTGTCAATTCAGTTTCCTTTTTGATGGAAAGCGCCATCAAAAAAGAACGTTTTTGATGTACAGCCAGGCTGTGTGCTGGGCTTCGCCTCAGACCTCGCCCTCAAACAGCCCAGCCTCCGCTGACGTCTCGTGGGTGGCGGATTTGGGCAAATCCACAGGGAATTCCATCCCCCGTGGCTGCTGAGCGTTGTTGCGGGCCTCCTTTGGGTGTGTTTGTGTGGATTTGTTCCGAGCTGGCCGCCCTGGAGCTGACACCGGTTCCTTCCCTCCGGCCACAGGCAATACATGAACAGAAAAGGAGGATTCAACAGACCCCTGGATTTCATCGCTTGATGCCGGGCTGGCTCAGGGCGGGAGAAACCACCCGCCGACAAAGACTTGGCTTTGTCGGAGACCGGATTTCAGAGGAATTTGGGTTATTCCCAGCAAGTCCTGCCGCGTGCGCCTGGCCCCGCAGCGGGTACACGTTACTGTTTCCCAGAGTCTTTGATTATTATTGGTTTGGTTTGGGGTTTTTTTTTGGTTTTTTGTTTGTTTGTTTGTTTTTTGTTTGGTTTTTTTGGGGGGGTGTTTTTTGGTTTGTTTTTTTTTTTTTTTTTTTGGTTTTTTTTTTTTTTTTTTTTTTTTTTTTTTTTTTTTTTTTTTTTTTTTTACTATTCCTTCTGGTTTNTTTTGTTTTTTACAATATCCCTCGTGGTTTGCTCCTCGCTGGGTTCTCCTGGCGTTCCTCCTGTCGTCGTTTTTTTGACGCGGTGTTTGTTCCCCGCTACAATAAAACCCCGTATTTATTTTTCCTTTTTATGTTCATCATTTGGGAATAACGCGCAGGTGAGCGGGCTCCCACACACCTCCAGCTGTTTGCCCGAGCTGCTGCAGTGGTGCGGGAACCTGGCACCCCAAAATGCTTCAATTCTCGCCTCACACAAATGCATGTAAATTTATACAAATAAGTTAAAAAGCTCATGACAACGTCAGCACACATTTGGGGCCTTTTATTGCAGAAAACCACTTAATTTTGCTTATTTTTTTGACAGCCCGCCTGGGTATTCTCCGACACCACAGTGTTCCGCGTGCTACGTGGTTTCNAGGGGGGCGGGACCTCCCTGCCCCCCTTCCTCCAATGGGCGGCGGCGGTTGGGGGGCGTCGCCCAATGAGCGGCGGCGGGGGGCGGGGCCTGGGGGAACGGCCGGGCGAGGCGTACAGACGACACCGCCCCGTCGCCGCCGCCGCCGCTCCCGGCCCGGCCCGGCCCGGCCCGGCCCTCACAGAGCGGCGAGATGGCGGCCTGCGGCGGCCTCAACATCCAGATGCTGCTGGAAGCGGCCGAGTACCTGGAGCGGCGGGAACGAGGTACCGGTTCCCCCCTTGCCCACTCCCCGGTCCGGTGCGGCCCGGTCCCCCCCCGCCTCAGCCGGGCCCGGCGGGGATGGGCTGCCCGCCGTTATGTCTCCGCAGAAGCCGAGCACGGCTACGCCTCGCTGCTGCCCGGCGGTAAGGACGGGGAGACCCTGCGGCGCCGCGCCAAGGCCAGGAAGAGCGGTGGCGGCAGCAGGTAACGGCCGGTACCGGGCGGGGGGAGGGGAGCTGGGGACGATTCGCGGGCGGACGGACGCTCCCGAGGCCTGGCGGGGCCGGGCCCGGCTGTTGCGGTGTGTTCGGATCTGTCAGGGTCCCACCTGGCAGGCCTGGGGGGGACCCTTCTGTCACCAGGGACCCTCCTGTCACTGCGTGACCAAGCCTGGTAAGGTCCTGCTGTCACAGGGCACCTGGCAGGGCTGGGGGGACCCTGCTGTCACCAAGTGCCCGGATCGGATAAGGTCCTGACATCACAGGGCATGTGGCAGGGCTGGGGACCCTCCTGTCACTGGGAACCCTCCTGTCGCTGGGTGACCAAGCTGGGTAAGGTCCTGCTGTCACAAGGCACCTGGCAGGCTGGGGGCCCCCTGTACCAGGGGAGCATCGGGGTGCTCGGGCTCTAGTAAGGTCCCACTGTCACACAGTGTGTGGCTGGGCTGGGGACCCTCCTGTCACCAGGTGGCTGGATCCAGTAAGGTTGTGCCATCACGGGTTGCCTGGCAGGGCTGGGGGATTCTGCTGTCACTGGGTGACCAGATCCAGTAAGGTCCTGCTGTCGCGGAGATTGTGGCAGGGCTGAGGGGGACCCTTCTGTCAGGGGGTGGCTGAAATCCAGTAGGATCCTGCCATCAACAGGGTGCTGGCAGGGCTGGCGGGGACCCACCTGTCACCAAGTACCTGGATTGGACAAGGTCCAGTCATCACAGGGCGTGTGGCAGGGCTGGGGACATTCCTGTCACTGGGTGAGCAAGTGCAGTTAAGGTCCTGCTGTCACAGGGCACCTGGCAGGGCTGGGGGATCCTCCTGTCACCAGGTGACCAGATCTGGTAGGATCCTGCCGTCACAGGGTGCTGGTTCGGCTGGGGGACCCTCCTGTCATGAGGTGCCCGTATCCAGTAAGGTCCTGCCATCACAGAGTGCTGGCAAAGTTGGGGGACCCTCCTTTCGCCAGGAGGCAGATCTGGCAGGATTCTGCCATCATGGGGTGCTGGCAGGGCTGGGGGACTCTCCTGTCACCAGGTGCTCAGGCTCTGCCACAACCCTGCCATCACAGCCCGCCCGCCAGGTCCACAGTCCCCCACCATCACCCTGCCACCCCTTTCCCCTTCACGCCTCTGCCAAGAGATTCCTACTGGCACCCCCATCCCCAAATTTGGATCGTACCAGGCCTGTGTCTCTCCGGAACTTCCCAGCGAGTCGTGAGGGGAAACCTCCTGTTGGGCAAACTCGGGTAGGAAGCGTGCAACCGTCTGACGTGGCAGAGGGGTTTACTGAAGAGAATGTGGAAGTTGGGCTTTTGATTTCAGACTTGCTTATGCCAAAGCTCAGGAAGTGAAACTGCTCTCGATCCGTGAGGATTCTCCGTAAAGAAAGCAAGATTTTTCTACTCCCAGGCCCGTGGATTAATTGCTTAATGCTTCTGTGTCTTGTTTTATTTGCTCGCTCTTCTGTTTTGTACAACAGAAACCGCCACCTCGGAGCCAGTGCTTGTGTCACGGTGCAAACCAGAGTCACTGTGTGGACTTCTTTCTTTCCAGCACCCGCCATGGTTTTTTCAGTCACTTTAATGACATTAAAATCACTTAGGTGTCGTTGAGGGGAAATTTTCGTCTGACTTTCAGGAGGGCTGGCTCTGGAATGCCACCTCTGTGGCAGGATACGCACGTCCAGCCCCTTGAAACAGCTACAAGGGAAATTTCATCGGGCAGAGCGAAGTCTGAGCAGGTTCATCCCGACACGTCACCGGTGGCCGATCACTTCCTTTCCCGCTGGCTTATTTTAGGCTGTTTGCCCAGGGAGGAGCAAGGCGGCAATGTCACCAGATATATCACATTTTCCTGGTTGGGAGCAAACTCATATGCGTGACGCAGTGACAGCTGACCTTTGATAGCTGCTGTAACAGCAAATATGTCCCGGAACACCCCATGAGTTTTGTTCGTACCCGGAATCCCAGTGTCTCCCTGAGATGAGGCGTTTCGGCCTCCTCCCACGCTGGGGTATTGGGGCTGCTGGTTTCCCACTAGAGGGGCAGAAGGCAGCTGAAGTCTCTCAGTCTCCTCTCAAGCAGGCTCTGAGTGAATTCGTGGATGTTTGTCACGCCTGCACATGCTCAGAATTTCCTTTTTGGAAGATTTGGAGCTTGTTCTTCACTTGAGGTGAATCATACCGGCAGAGCAAAGGTCTGCCTGCATTGTATTAAAAAGAGAAGGGGTAGCTGCAGCTCGTGCTGTTACCTTCTTTTTTTCTTATGGCCTGCAGAAGAAAAGACCGCATTTCAGGCGATCAGGTGAAGTTTTGGGGCTGACAGGCAAGGTTTCAGCTAGTGGGAGGCACAATCAGTGCCTTGGTGGGCAGGACTGTGCTCAGAAAGGGCTTTGGGGGCACACGGTAAAGCAGTCTGCCAGCCCCGGGGTGAAGCTGCAGTCCCCTCTGATCCCCTGTCCCCTTTTATTTTATCCAAAATTAAAATCCATCAACTAAGGAACCTTCTTCTAAATATTTGCAACTGTGGATGCAAACAAAAAAAAAACCCTCAGGCTAAGAAGGATTCTGAAAAAAAGCTGCAGAAAAGGGAAGGAATTTGTTATTAATACAAGCGTAGTAGCGATGGGAGCCTTCATCTCTGTCAGGACTGATGCTCGCGAAGCATTTGGTTTATTTATGACCAAGGGGAGAGCTCGGGCTCGCTGCAGCCCACCACCTTGCATGAGGTTTGCAAGAGCTGTGTCGAAGGACATGGGAGTTTTTATACAGAAAAAAGTTTAATGGAGACATAGATCCCAGGGGAGCCGAAGACCTGAGTCCTTCCCGGCTGTTGGCAGATGCTCTGCTCAGGAGAACTCACTGTTCCCTTGCATGTCAGGATAATGCCTGTCCATATACGTGGGAAGCGGTTCCCCTGGAATTGAATGGGTTTGGACTCTGTGATCTCCTGCGAGCGGGATGCTGGCCTTCAGGAGCAGATTTCTTCAGCCAGCACCACCGGCAAGCAAACGGAAGGAGCCGGGTTGAGATGAGTCTTGGTAGAAAGATGGGAGGGCTGCGGTGGCTTCCCAAGTGGTGGCGATCCGTTGTGAAATGCTGCTGGCAAAGTGAAGAAGACCCCGGCAAGCGTCTTCAACTGGTGTGTCGGTGACATCCCTTGTTTTCCCTTTCGCCTCGGGGCTTCCAGGTAGGCGTCCTTATCCGAACAGCCTGTGGATTTTCCATGTCTTTAGGTTTTCAGGCACACAACAACATTTTTCCTAACCTGGAGCAGGTGGCCTCTCGAGCTTTTAAGGAGAGCGCGGGCAGGGAAGTGGCTCTTCCCTAAGAGTCGGTCTTGGTATCACAGGCAACGTGGCCTCATGTGGCTGTCCCGGGTTTCAACAGAGAGAAAATATGTAGTAGCTTGTATTTTCTGCCCTTTCTTAGCATCGAAATTAGGAGCTTCAGGGGAATTTGTAAATGGACGTAACGCCTACCTGGGTTTCAACATCACGTTTGGCATCTCTCATTAAGAGGTGCTAACCCATTGTTGGACATGGGGAATCTTTTCTTTACCTGTTGTTGTCCTCCTGGCAGCTCACCCCAGTTTTGCAGAGAGGTGACTGGCTGAGCAGCAGAGACAGGCCTGAATGTCATCGAGACTTTGGGGGCTCCCTCCTAGTCCCCAGCTTGTGTGGCTGCCGTGTTCTGAGCTGGTTTGGGGCTCCTGGCGTGAGACACAACCTCTTGGATGCTGTGCAGCCTTCAAAAAGCAGTGTGCTTCCCCCAAAGGTGGCACCAAGCACCCGAGCTGTTGGCCCCCATCTCTTCGCTTTATGTGCCGAGGATTGTAGGTTCTCCTTTTTCTTTCTCTGCCTTTCTTGTGCAAGACACCTTTTAAAAGCTGCATTTAAAAAAAGCTCTTCAGAGCACCTGCGCTGTCTGAAAACCCGCTTTCTTTCCAAGAAAGGCTTGGTTGCAGGTTTGTGTTGCAATGGAGCAACTTCCCTCCCCCTGCCCGGAGATCAGCCCTTCTGCCCCGTGCTCTCGGGGCTGGTGCTTCCCCTTCTCCACCAGGAGTCCAGCAAACACTCACTGGTGGATGGTATACCCTCTCTCGCGCGTCATGGCACTGATACAGCTGCTTAATCTTAGTCCTTGTTCTAAAACTTGAACTTCTCCACATTAATATCCCACTTTATGGTTTTACTGGCCTTTTTATTACCATTTATCTGGCAATTTCACCATCGCGCCGGGCTGTCTGCATCTCTTCCGCTGTTATTGACACCCCCGGGGTACCAAGTGGCTCTGAAAGCCCCTGAGGTTGGCAACTTTTCCGGGGAGCGTTTACTAAATCACGCGTGTTAATCCTAATTGCAGTGTACTTAGTCAGACGGAGGAGTTAATAACTTGTTCTTTCTTTTTCAGGTCGACACACAACGAGATGGAAAAGAATAGGTGAGTCCTGGAGGCTTGTGAGGAGTGGGGTTTGGGTGAATTGCTGCTTTTCCAAGGGTTGGGAACCAGGGTTGAGGAGACGAGGTGGCGTTGAAGTCGGGAGCAGGAGGGAGTGGACAGGATGGCTGGATAAAGTGGCCACTGAGGAGGTTCCTGATGTTTCCCAAGGTGAGTGCTTGGACGTGAAGCATTTCCTGTCCTTGGCCGCTGGAGCAACTGTGCAATCAGGAGGTGGGAATGATATGTCTGTCCTCTGCCAGCTCCAGTTTGCTGTCAAAACTCTTCATCCCACCTCTCAACTTTGCCGGGGAGAAGGGTTTCCAGGCCTCTCCCAGTTCCTGGGGGCAATCCCATGCTGGTGGAGTGGCCAGCATCCTCTGCTCACCCACAGTTGGGCTGTAGGTACACAGCTGGAGCTGTGCACACAAAAAACTGTGATTATTTGCAACAAAGCGGTGCAGTCTTTGTGGTCCAGCTGAAAGATGGCTTTGTGGCCTGAATGGGCTGCTCTTTTTCTTGGCGTGGCTTGGAGGCAGCTCAAATCTTGCCATGTCCTGCTGCCAGTGAAGGATTCATGTGAACTTGCTTGGTTTGTATCGTAAGAGGCAGTGTCCCAAGTGACATGGCTTAGAAAAGGCCAGGGCCGTTTATTCCTCGTTTGAAAAGACCAGGAAAATTAGAATTTGATTACTTCAGGCTCACCTTGCGTCCCTCTCGCCTTGTTTAGACCGGAGCCATGTCGAAATCCCATTGGTAACGTTGCACAAGCGAGTGCAGTAAATGCTCCATCGTTTCCACCCCTTCGAAGAGGGTGGCTGGAGAAATGAGCTTCTGGACAGGGCTTACGTACCCCTTCGCTCCTCATGAGAGATACCTTAATCCTGTCGAGCCAGTGGATCTCGACCAAAATTTGCCAGCTTCCTACCCTGGCATGAGGAGCAGCTTGGGGAGGGAGAGCGAGGAGAAGATGAGTATCTCACAGAGTGTAAAGTGAAGGGCAACAAAACAAGCTGATGGGCTTGGAAGGTCCTTTGCCCGGGAAATGAATCCTCTGAGGGTTTCTTTCTTTATTATTATTATAAGCCAGTGGGATTTTTAGGGCTTTTTAAACGTGGCAGCAGTTTCAGCTGGGTGAAGTGTGGCAGAAACGCGCTTTTATATATGCTGCGCCTCTGACTTTGAAGCGGAAACCCCGGTTTTGACTCTGGCGTTGGCGTTGTGTAATCCAGAGACTCGCTCGGCACGGGGCTGGTTGCTGAGCTCCCCTCTGCGTAACTTCTGCTAGGCAGGGAGGGCTGGCTTTTTGCCATTTTTTGGTTTGGGTTTGTTTTTTTTTTTTTTCCTGGTGTGAACAACCAGCATGACAACGCATTATGTTGTAGCAGAGATAGCCAAGGATTTTGATTTGGCTGCCACAGCCCTCGCAGAGTGTGGCTGGGCCAGCTCCTCATCCATAGATCTTGCAGGTAAATCACTTGTAAGCTGGCACGGCACGGTTGGACAGGTCTGCACTGCTCCAGGCAGCTCTTCCTCACCCTGCTCAGGAAAATAATCTTTGGAAAGACTCATCTTTGAGCCCGTTGGTGTTTGGGATTCACCCGAAGAATAGAGACCACGTGTTTTGTTTGCATTGTAAGTCAGGAGGTACTTTGTGTAGGCAAATGCCTGCTTACTCCTAGCACGCCCAAAACAAGATAGGCAGGTACTTGCAAAATCCCATTTTGCAGCTGCCTGTGTCCATTGGGTGTTACAAAGGCAGGTGTTGCAACCGATGCCCAAGAATGTGACCTAAATCTTGGGATTGGAGTGGCGAACGCAAGGGAAACCAGCCTGCTCTGGGAGCAGCTCGGTTATCCACAGATAAAGGGACTTCCTCAAGGAGCCAGAGCTTCCCTCGGCAGCGGCATGCACGCAGTAAAGCATTGGCCTGTGTATTAATGTAGACAAAATCCGTGTGTTACAGGGAGGGAGGGATTCCTGGCAGGCTCCTGGCAGCCAAGGAGTGTGATGCCGCTTAGGGCTGGCGTTCCCATGGAGAGCTGGTTTTGTTTTGACCAGAGCTACGCGTGCCAAGGCGATGGATCCGAAACCAGCCCGTTCCTACTAAAAATAGGGAAAGGAAGCCCTCCCAAGGGAGGTGCTGGGTTTACAGCTGTGTGGCATCAGCCCACATGGCTTCAGCTGTCGGTGGGACAAGGCAGTGACCAAACAGCATCCCTGTAAGTGAAGCTTTTTGAGAGGAGAAAGACCAAAAGCAGATACCCTCACCCAGAAAGTCGACATCTTTGGCAGCTCTTTGCCAGCCAGCGTCCTGACAGCTCGGCAGGGTTTTGTCAGAGTTGGCCGAAGTTGGAGTTGGGATTTTTGGAGAAGTCCTTTTGTCTGGCTGCAGTTTTTGCCCGGTGTATGGAAGCTGCCAGAGTGTGGGAAGGCATCTGGTTCACCTTAGCTTCCAACCACCCTGATTGTCCGCGCTCGCGGGAGTGAAATGCTGTTTGGGAAGCAGGTACCTGACCGCTCAGCGCGTTGTGTGTTCTTACAGGCGCGCCCATCTACGGCTGTGTTTGGAGAAGCTGAAAGGGCTGGTACCGCTCGGACCCGAAGCCAGCAGACACACCACCCTGAGTTTACTAACGAAAGCCAAATTGCACATCAAGGTGAGCGTGGGCTCGTTCGGTGCTGCTGAACCCACCCGCTGTGGGAGACACCAGAAATGGGGTTCCGTCCCCCTTGGTTAGGTGCCGAGCTCGGTTTCGAGAGCAGCACCGCCACCCGGGGCGCAGGGCTTTGGGCGTCTGGATCCTCAAGCGGGATGAAGGTAACAGCCACGTCAGGACATCGTTTTGGAAATACTGACAGAGGTTAATGCTGTTGCAGGTCAGTATTGCCCTTCTCGCAGCTGGCACAGCGAGTCCGTGTGATTCTCCTTATGAACGGGATCATAGAGGACGGCCACGCTGCTTTACAGCCAAACTTCTGCATTGTACCCTACACCGCAGCGATGCCTGGAGGCCTTAGGGATGAGACTGGCTGCGGGATTGCAGGACACCTGTTTTTTTTGCCTTTGTTTTCTAGAGTATTTCCTACTTCACTCTTTGTCCTTTAGACTTTGACTGACAGGGCTCTCCTCACTGGGTGTGTTCAGGCTCCATGAGCTGAGAGATAACCAGGGCATCGGGCTGTGTTCGACGCCCTGGTTATCAGAAATTCTAAAAATCTATAAATAGGATGGGGCTGGTTCCAGCGTAGCTGTGCATGTAAATTGTTTGGAGAGGAAAGCGTCCTTTATGTGCCTTCTCCAGCGGCCTCGGCACAGGTCCAGACCTCTCCATCCCTAGGCCAGAGGCTGCACCCTGCTTCAAAGTCCGTTGGCTCATGGGAGGATGAAAGTTGCATCCATATGACTCATGTGCTCGATGTCCTGAGCACGGTGAAGCCAGGGAGCCCCTCGGTAGCTGACGGCAGTCGCGTTTGGGTGGCTTGGGTAGGGAAAGCGATGTTTCACGTGTGGCTGGAAGGCAGCTCGGGATGCCTTCTCTCTCATCCTCTGCAGAAGCTTGAAGACTATGACAGGAAAGCCGTACACCAAATAGACCAGCTGCAGCGGGAGCAGCGGCACCTGAAAAGGCAGCTGGAGAAGCTGGGGATAGAGAGGACGAGGATGGACAGTATTGGATCCACTGTTTCTTCAGAGCGCTCAGACTCGGATAGAGGTGAGACCCTGCACTCAGGTCGTGGCGGGGCTGGCTGGGAAGAAGTCTGGCCGGCCGCGCTGTAATGCGTACCCATTCCTCTTGCAGAAGAGATAGATGTGGACGTGGAGAGCACGGATGACCTTCCCGCGGACCTCGACTGGAGCAGCAGCAGCCTGAGCGACTCGGACGAAAGAGGGAGCCTGCAGAGCGTATGTAGCGACGAGGGTTATTCCAGCTCCGGCGTGAAGAGAGTGAAGTTGCAGAGCAATCACAAGCCTTCTCTTGACCTATAAGGAGCAACTCCCGTAGCTGTTTCACCCATTGCCGTTTCCCTTTTGGATCTCATTAGGTAGCACACCGGACCGTCCTGCCATTCTCTTGCACATAAAAAAATCTTAACGAACTGCCGACCGGAATGAAGCTGAGCTTTGCCCAAGTCCCAAAACCCGGCGCAGGGCTGCGGGTGGCAAGCTGCTCCCCGGAGCTCGCATCTGCCAGCTTCTCTTCCCGTCTGAAAGTCCTCTCTGCAAGACCGTACATTCCAGCCACGTTTTGATGCGCCCGAGAATATCCCAGCAGTAACAGCAACCTCAAAAGTCCTCCGCTGGGATTTTTGGCTTGCTGTCACCACCTGGTATTCCCAATCTACTCCGCATCTGCCCAGCAACGTCACGTACCCGATAATCGGCAGCAGGGCCCAAGTGTAAGAGTTTATGGGCAAGTATCCGAAGGCAGAGCCAACCTCTTGCATAGTTTAGATCCGGGAGAGAGCAGAGGCAAGTCAGCAATCGGGAAGCGGAGCGTTTTGGCCGTGTCACATCTCGGACGGGCGCAGGGATTGCACCGGCAGCCGCCGGCGCATTGATCAGAGGGCTTGTCTCTGCCAACTCTAAATATTCAGGGTGGCAGCGTAGCCATGTACAGCCCAGCCCAGCCCTGCCGTCGTCCCGCAGCTGCAGCCTTACTGGCATGGGGAGCGCCGCTCAGGAAGGGCTGTGGGGCTCGGCACTCATCATTTGGGGTTGGACGCCTTCGGTCTGGGAAGTTTTCTGTCCTACCTAAAATCAAACGGTCCCTGTTCCCATCCTGTGCGACGTCCCACCTCCTGCTTCGCGGCTGCACAATGCTGTTCCAGGCGAGCGCTCCTGGAATTTTTTTCATGCTTCTTGTCTCTGGGACAAATTTTTTCTACCTCGGAGAGATGAACAAAGATTATCTCCATCCCTTTAGCACAAAAAACAAAGATGATGCCTCATTTGTTTTACAGAAGCGATGCCCGGCCCCAGTCAGATCCATCACGTGACAGTTTAGCAATAACCCGACGGTGAGGGGGAGCGGGGCAGCCTCTGGCCGTCGGCGCCCGAGGGGACCCCACAGATCTTCACTGAAGCACTTCTCCGGCTAGCGGGGATCTTTTCAGGCACTCAAATGGGCTCGCGAAGGATTTTGTGGTCGCCACCTTAGGGAGAGAAACCCAAACACACCACGAAAGGGCCAGAGCCCTTCCCACTGCCCTGACAGCGGAGGGGTCCCGACCTGAGAGCACACGGAAATGTACAGAAAACACACGAGCTATAAATAGTATTTATTCCTTTTTCTATGTACTGGAGATAACATTCTTATGACTTTCTGCTTTTATAGATGTTCTGGAAACTTTGATACGTAGAGGTCCGCTAACAGAGATGTTTCTTTTCCCCTCGAGCCAAGCGAAGGTCCTTTCCGCCCCCGTGGCAAACCTCTCCCTCGATCCCTGTCGGCACCCGCTGAGGAGCCGCTTCGCTCTCCAAGGGCTTTTTTTAGCAGTGGGAGACAAAACCGGGCTTCCCCGCACACCCGCGGTCTGTACCAATCCGTTCAAGAAATGCAGTTTCCAAAAGGCCGGAAGCCACCGAGATGCTCCATAAAGTGAGCAACACAAAACTCAATTTCTTTCCCCCCCCAC
>VXBH01006879.1:0-31915 GCA_013400035.1 Rynchops niger | reverse complement strand
CACCTTTATTAGCATTAGAAAATACACATTTGCACAACAGATCTAACTGCAAAGAAAAAAAAATCCCTCTCTTTTTTTTGATTTGGTGTTGCTGCTCCATTGCCAGCAGTAGCAACCTGCATGCAATCACTGCCCCCTACCCCACAGCACGCAGGACGTGGGGCAGGCAGGAGGGCAGTATGCGGGAAAGGGTGATCAGCTGTGTCAAGGCAAAGAAGGAAAATAATCTCCCACTGCTACTGGCCATCAGCGAGCCTACGTTCCTCATCACAGCCAGAGCCAGTGCTATTGTCTCTTCTGTCTCTCCTGAACAATGTACATTAATAATTCAAGCCAACCTGCAAGTGTAAAGCAATGAGTATGGTAAGTTCATATTCATGTCTATGATTAAATATTTTCAGCTAACACATTTATATTCCAAATTTTGTTTGCCTAAATTGGATTTGCAGTAGTCTGCAACTCATCAGAAAAATTAATCACACACTTATTTTAAATGGCACAAAATATATTAAATCTCATGCTACTACAACACACATCATTCTTTAGCAGCCCAGAATAGATTTTCACACAACCATTTTATATCATAGGCTAACAAAAGCTTTTGTGCGTCAAGGAAATTTCAGAACTCATAAAAGTCAGAAACTCCAATTTTGCTAAAAGACGGCTAGAACATTACAATGGGACAGGCTGAGAGAGTTGGGGTTGTTCAGCCTGGAGAAGAGAAGGCTCCAAGGAGACCTTATAGTGGCCTACCAGTATCTTAAGGGGGCCTACAAGAAAGCTGGGGAGGGACTTTTTAGGATGTCGGGTAATGGTAGGACTAGAGGGAATGGGTTAAAACTAGAGATGGGATGATTCAGACTGGACGTTAAGAAGAAGTTCTCCACCATGAGGGTGGTGAGACACTGGAACAGGTTGCCCAGAAAGGTGATGAAAGCCCCATCCCTGCAAGTTTTTAAGGCCAGGCTGGATGAGGCTCTGAGCAACCTGATCTTGTGGGAGATGTCCCTGCCCACAGCAGGGGGGTTGGAACTAGATGATCTTTAAGGTCCCTTCCAACCATGACGATTCTATAATTCTATAAATTTCTGAACCAATCAAACTTGCACCAACACCTTCTTGAAAAATTATTTAAACTATTCAAAAGAGTAGTCTAAAAGTTGTCTGGAAATAAGTATCCAAAAGAGGGACAAACAAGAAACCAGAGAAGGAAAAGTTAAGATGGCAAATACAATTTCCTAATGCATGTGGAACTGCTCTTTATAATGCATTTTCTAATGTCTTGATAATATACAGCTATCCTATGTTCATGCTACATAATCTTGTGTATAGATCATTTCCCCTAGTCTTAGCAGATAAACTTTTCAATAGATTTTCAAGCAAACAATAATAATAGTAAACTATTAAAATAGCATCAGGAGAAATGGTAAAAAAAAAAAATAATTCCATCTGAACAACAAAAAATAAAAACTTTTATGGGGCATTCTTTAAAGGCACCATAAAGCAATTTAATTTGAGAAATTAACACATCTTCTGACACTATCCCAAATTAAGTGAATAAAACACTGAAATTATGCTAGTGCCAATCTTGAATTACTTGTCTAAAACACTGGGAGCACATAATATCATTACTTCATTTATGACAGTTTCACCCCTTTGTATCTGACTGACCCTTATGTCTTTTCTCTTCTCTTAACTCCCAGATTTGGACTTTTGGACTGAGGAAGTTTCCCCAGGAAACCGGAAATATCACATTAGCTGTCAAGTAGACTTGATCTTAGCTGCTGTATTTCATGTTTGGAATAGCTACAAGTGCACACACACTGGCGTTTGTACCAGTTTAAACCAGAATGGTTTCATGGAGGCAGTGGATTTGCATCTCTTGCAAATACAGCTCTATGGACAAACCCGAACACAATTTTGATATTATGATGTAGCGCTCCTTTGAGGAAAAGAAGATTTTTAGCTACCTGCACCAGGACTAATCTCGGATCCCAAAAATCTTGCTACTCAAAATAAATCTAAAATTGAAATAATATTCTTGGCTAGGGCACGCACTTTTTGCTAAATTTTCCAACAGGCAAGAAAGAAGGTCAGCTAGTACAAGTTAGCACACAAGACACAACAGATCAGATCTATGTTTCTGTTGTTATTCGTATTTGAAAAAAAGAGCAGAAAAACCCATAATAAAGGACAAAATATGATATTTGCATTTTCAAAATAGTATAAAAGGTGCAAGATAACACTTTCAAAAGAAATAATCACCAATGGCAATCGTTTTCTTAAAGTTTTTTGTTATTTTGATAAAGCAATACACTAAATTATCACTGGATAGAAAGTTTATTTGGACAGGTAGAATTGACTACAAACCATGCTAGAAGCCCCAGTTCTCAATTCTGTTTTCTCATCTGAATTCTCTTACACAGAGCAGATGCAAAACCAATACCATTCTCCCTTAAAAAAGTACCCACGTCTATATGCAAGCAGTCTGGTTATGAATGAAGACGGCATAGCAGTACTTTCCCAGTTCATAAAAGTGATGAAGAAACAAGTACATTGCTTTCAAAACCTCCCTTTAATGAGGCTATAAGAGAGCCTTAAGATACAATTCCAAATAAAAATATTCGTAGGAGGCAATCTAGAGTTTACTGAACAAAAAGGAGTGTATGTTCTCAAGGGGAATAAACTTCTGTGTGACAACTCCCCTCATAGCAAGGCTGCAAGAAGAATCAGAGGCTGAACTTACAATACACGACCTGCGTATCATCCACAACATGCCCGTGGGAAAAACACTAAGCCGTATCAGTGTTCAAGGTGTCCTCTATTCCTCCCTCTGAGATAAGAAAACAATCCACCACCATCTGCCTTTTGCCGAGAATTTTCACTGAAAATTTTATATTCCGGTGCTCCTGAGGATACGCACTTATGACACAGCTTTCCAGGTGACAGTGCGGGTGAGAAATATAATGCCCTTAGTTCATCAAACGCCTGAGATGATCCATACCTAAGTCATCCCTAAAATAGCAGAAGTACACGCAAACTCAAAAGCTTTGTGCGCATGCTATATGAGGACCCAATTCAATGCCTAAATGATCTGGCAGTTTTACGCAAAGCTAATGAGAACCTGAAAACCCAAGGGGTAGCAGCAAAACACAGGACTGAAACTGTAAAGTGATGAATTTACTGGAGGTAAATCCAGCCTTTCAGAAGAGTTTTAATACAGGGAAGTCCATAGTTTAATACCATGTTTTGTGAAATGTGATGTTTGGATATTATTTAGAGAGCCACCGAATTAGTAACCCATGTAACATCAGTAAAACATCAGATCTTTCCAGCCAGCTTGCTCTCCCGTGGAAAATGCTGACGTGCAAAAGCCTTAGTTTTGATGTTCTTCCACAAGAAATCGTGATGGGAAAGGCAATTGAGAGGATGCTGTTTACCTGCTGGCCTCAGGTAACTCCTCTAAGGTAATCCACTTACAGATCTTCCTGTTAAGCAGACACAGCTCTTCTCCTCTACCTCTGAAACAGCATCACGGGCAGTTCCCTAAGGCCTCCTAAAGGGAAAAAGGCTTAAAGTGAATGGAAAAGTAGTGTCTCAGCGGGGACTTCCGTCCCCAAATTTTGGACTGCTCTGTGTTTTAAGAAAACCTGCAAGCTTCTGGACTATTCAACAACTATTTTTAGTAGCAGGTTTGTTCATATCTAATTTCCAGTTACAAAGACAATCACTATATTGCAGATGTTTTTTATCAAAATGCTACAGAATATCTGCTTCGGGCCTTAAGTTTCTATGTGTTACAAAGATAAATATCCCTAAAAGTGCAAAATGAAAGAACTTTTTCCTCTCATTTTGGTCCATATTTTCATTTTGAAGAAGTGAGACTGAACTTAAACATACATTAAAGTGTGAAGTTCAGAAGTGAATTCATGGAAACCCTGTAGGAATTCTTTGTTTTGTTTAAATTACCCCCGATCTAATTGTATTATATCCCCTTTTAAATTAATGCTAATATGGAAGCATTTTTCCATCATGTGATCACATGCCAAAACATTTAATCTTTATTGAACAAAAATATTGGCCTCTTCTTTGGGACCATTTTCTCCTTGTAGTTGAAACCTGTGCATGCAATAAATGAAACCTAGATTTAGCACACCTGAGATTATTCTGAAAGTCTGCTTTAAAAACATATCCCCGGTGAAACAACAAGCAAAACCCCAAGACACAGTCTTGTTCAAATGGTAATACATTACACGTTATATTTGCTGCTCTTTGTTCTCAAAATGGTTCAATGAAAAAAAACACCAAAACAAACAAACAAACCCAAAGGACTATACAGTAGCTGTGAATCTTACTATAGCAAGTGTTCCTTTTCAATGTCGTTACTTAATTGGAAATTATCACCCTTTTAAATTTTCCATAGAAACACAGCTTATGAGGGTGGGAGAAAAAATTATCCTAAGTGTATCTAATATATCTTTATTTAAATCAGCCAAGTGTTGGCCAAAAAGAATATCAATATTCTATTTAATTTACAAGCTCTGTCCATGATAAACACTTCATTATCAGCAACAGAAAATATTAGAAGATAGGATGTTCACTGCACCAATCCCAAGCTGCCCTATCAACCAGATGTGCTGGAGATACTAGATTAGTACACATGACATTTAAAGTAGTGTGTTCCTGCACTTGGCCTCATTTAAATCAGTATTGCTACCAAAGAGCTGGCAAAATGTTAAAAAAAAATCCCTTTTACTTGTTTCACCTGGATTTCATCTTTCACAAGCCCTTGGAGCCTACAGCATTATTATTTATTGGGCTTTGATGCAGAAGACTTATACAGAAGTCTGGATTTTCACCTGGCTCTCATCTCCCTGTTTTAAAAAGAAGAGAAATCCTGTCTTCCCCAGATACTCAGTTCTGTCATCTTCTGCTCATCCATTCTTGACCAGGTCCTCTGCTAGCTCCCCTTGGTCTATATTCCCAGACCAGAGCCTTACATGTTGAATATTAAAGAGAGTTAAAAAAAAAAAAAAAGACAAAAACAAAATCAGAAGAACAACATCCAAAAAACCCAAAACAAAACCAAGAAATAATACACCACCACAAGTACGTATGAGCGTATGTAAGGAAGGACTTTCTTCAATTCACCTAAAATATTTATTTCGTCACTACTTTTTACTAGTTTACTTCCAAACATCTGTGTTGGTCATGCATTAGCTAAGACACTCGAGGTCAGGTTCAACCAGCCCACTTCAGCAACATATGTTTAGAGCAGGATCCTCCCTCTGAAGAGGTTTGGTGAAAGGCAAGCAATTTCTCTTACTCTCAATTTGATAATACATGACTAAGCCCTGAAGACAGAGAGCTGTCTCTCTGCGGTGTGAAACACCCAACACTGGGGGCCTGTTCTCCCTGGCAAGGAACCGGACTAGAAACGCCCTGATTTCACATGCGACACTCGCTGTCATGAAGACCTGGAACGACATCTCTGAATCCTTGATTCACAAGACGCTACATGGTACATCTATATCATAACAGCAACAAACACAGTTTAGCCAACATAGAAGATCTGCTATTGCTGTGCTTAACCTGCACAAGGCCCTGCCGCCTGCTTGAAACAGTCACTAAGCTTTTAATAAATTTTATAATTTGGGGGTTTTTTTTTGCTTAAAGATGCAATGATTTCTCTGTGAAAGGTGAAAAGATGATCAAACTGCCGTCTTTATAACCAAAAATAAGGTTAAAAAAATGAGAGAACCAGAGAGCCTGGTGGTTTCATTTATCTCGTGCACAGGTAAAACTGAGTATTATCAGGTCACAGTTCAACCTATCAATAGTCCCCCAGCAGAGAAAGAGAGTTTCAGAAATTTGGTTTAACAGCTAGATTTCCCATCTCAGAAACATTTGATGTTGTTGCTCTTTTAGCAAACCAAAATCAATAACTGTGAATAACAGAGGCAGGTTAAAATTTCCTTTATGTGATTAATTCTTCCTGTAGCCAACCCCACTCCTAACTTCTACAGTTTTAAAAGGCTTATCCAGAAGAGCATAAAATGGTATTTGCTTTAAGCCACATTTTGAGAGGTTCCTGCACGCAGCTGGTCCTCACCCCCTGAGGTGGTCTCTGATTTTAGTGAAGCCACCTGTGCTGAGCAGAGCTCTACTCCTCAAGTATCAGGATTCAAAACATACTTATGGCTCTATCCAAATACAGGGTGCCCATAACAGTTCGAGCCCTAACGCTGGATATCTTTGTTCTTTCTCTCTTCACTGTCTTGATCCCTACTAGGTATCTCTTTGCCGTCTCCTCTATTCCAGCTTCCAGATGCACACATCACCTCATCAACTCACAGTGACACAAATACCCTCTTGTCAGCCTCACTCTTCCTCCCACACGCACCAAAAAAAAATTCATCTCCTCTTCTTCACCTACTGTCTCCATTTCCCCCCACTACTGCTCCCTAGCTCCATTGCCTCCTATTTCAGGGTCTGCTTTATGAACAGCGCAATTATTTCACTTAAAATTTGGCAATCGTGAGAGCAAAGTAGAAAGTGTAACCAGAAGAGCACGGGCTTCCTGGAGTTTTGTACAAACAAATTCAGAAAACAGAGAAAAGGGGAGAGGTTCTCATAAAATAAGCAAGAATAAAAGGGGAGCAGTCAAGCTATTTCTCTCGATATGCAATAACCTCGTGCACTGCCCTGTCACTCTACCAAGGGTGAGACCACCGAGCCGAGAGCCGTTCCTGTGCCAGCAGTTTCTCAAAGCCCATACCACACCGCAGGCAGGCGCAGGATGGAGGCAAACAGGCCTTGGGAAGGGTGGTCTGTGCCCAAGGAGCCGCAGGGACAGCACTGCTATTCCTTTCTCCATCTGAAGGGCTCTCAAGCCACTGGAGAGGGGGGAATTGAGCGCTACCTTCCGCCTGGTGCAAAATACTCTGCCTCCTTCCAGCAGCAGACACGGGTCACAGCGAGGAGTCACCGCTGACCCTACACCTCACCACCATCACAAACCAAAGAGAAAGCTTTTGCAGGGGGAAGAGACACCCACCTGCCCCCAAGGAGGTATCCATCTGGTTTCGAGAGTAAAGAGCGGGGACAGAGAGGAAATTGAATTATACCTTTTTTTTTCTTCCCAGGCATGCGTGGCACGTTTCCTCCCACACAATGAAAGTAACAAGCACTGCTTAAAGAAATATTTACTTCCTGAGACAGGTTATTTCACCAGGGCATTCCCAGTCTCTCTTCTTCTAAAGAGGAATGACACCACCCATTCAACAACAAAATGATGCAATATGCAACTGGAAAATAAATTTGAAACAAAAAAAGACAACCACCAAACCAATCTTCTGTTAAAAATAAGAATGCTAAGAAAGAAATGGCTGTATAAAAGGAGATAATTAAAAGTGGCTGTACAGAAAAATAAGAAAAATACAAATAATTAAAGTTAACCTTTAAATTATAGTTGCAGTCTGTAAGAGACCTGCTGCAAACTTTAATAACATTCTTTGGTGGAACATCAGTCATTTTGCTCTTGCTGAAATTCATTTTTGATAATGCAATAGTAGCATCTCAGGAATGATATTAAGTTTCTACTTTGTATTAAAATAGAATTGTATTAGCATGGTACAGTATGTGTATCCCTGCTGGGATTACTTTCCTGCTGGAAAAAACAATGTTATTCTTCTATTACTGAAATAAGTTATCTATTTTGACAGTGGAAAATATATTTCACTGAACTATAAACTAACAAAATCTGTCATCTAAGAGGATATCACTAAAGTTTCTCTTCTGGTATATTTTCAATTCCTAGCCAGCAGCAATTCTGCTAATTTTTTTGCACAACCTCATTTGATTTGCGGCATACCTGTGAGCCCGTATACTAAAGTTAGCATGTCCAGTCCAATTACTCTTCCTCAATCCTTGACCAAACTATTGGGAAATCTGCCTGAAGAAACAAAAGATTGCAATTGACAGAAATATGTCTTTCTGAACAAAACTCAAGCGTCCCCCTCCCAGGATCTCTCTTGATCCAGTCTCTGCCGTTGACTACCTGCGCCCCAAGAGAGTGAGCCACAAAGCAGCTTGTGGGGAGGGAGAAATGGGGAATCAGTTCACATTCAAACACATCTGTACTTTACTGACATTATTTTCCCCAAGCACTCAGCCTCATCCTAACTTTTGTTTTTCAGTTTAAGCAGTGGGATCACTGGTCTCCATTCTCCTTTCACACTGGGGAGTTACCTTGAACCTTCTCCGGCTTGCCCTAACCCATCAATTTCTTGTTGGGGCATGGAAGAAACAAGATCTAACAGAGATTTAAAAGGGGGAGAGCAGAAGAGAGGGAAGTCACCCTATCGGATAAAATCTGCCTCTGGTACAAGCTACAAACAGTTCCAGATGTGAATTAGGGAGGTTATCAGAGACAGGCCTGGAATCAAGACCCTCACTAATGGACCAAGCCCCCCACAAATGGACCAAGACCATGGTTAGCAAATACTGGTACTTCAGCAAAGTCCAGGTTTTAGGCATGTAATTACTTCAACTGAAACCAAAGTGTACATTTCCAAACATACATCCTAATTTGCCACGGCTGAATGATGTGTAATTCACAGTGCATTTCACGTCTGTTCTGAAGCTGACCGACAGACTCCCTCATGCTGAAGCCATGCATCACACCGCACCTGCAGAGTAAAGGAGCTTCAATAAAAAGAGATTAAAATATATAGGTGGTACAAATAGCAGGGTGGGTATCAAGATTGGGACCAGCTCATTTACACTTTGTGTGTTCCAACTGCTGACCTGAGAGGCCTTTTCTTTCTCTAGCAATAACACCAGACTCAGGAAGAAGTTAGGGAACTTGAATATATTCTAGAAACTCTACTACCAACCCATTGGGGTGCAGAAAATTACACCTCTGAGCGAAGAACTAGCTTTCTGTCAAGTCTGCCTGTGGCAGCAGGTGTCGCTGTAAGGCAGAGGTACGGCAATTAGTAAATTATTGGGACACAGACAAGAACAAAAGCGGGCAAAGATGCTTTGTGGTACGTGGTAAGAACGTGGAAATTTTTGACAGCTGGTAGCTATGCACACTAAGTGTTTTGGTTGCAAACATAATCAAACAGCAGATTGCTAGTATACACCTGCTTAAAAAAAAAACAAACCAAACTTTGGAAACTGTTACTATTGAGGTAACAGCTTGCATAACAGCATTCATTATGTGTAGTTTTCCATTTACTTACTGAGTGCTCAGTCCTCTTCCGCACATTAAAGAGTTTACTGCTACTCAGTGCAAACGGAACTCCATGCAGCACCTAGTTAAGCACCTCTGGAGTAAGGCTCATCATTGATTCCGCTGAGAACAGCTGGGAACTACCCAAATGGTGCCATTAAATTCTTCCAGTGGGCCTTTTCGGGCTAAATTCATACATAAATTTCTGTCACTCTAGTGTCCAGTCATCCCAGGTTATGGATATTGCATCTTTTAGGGAGCAGTGTCAGCTGAGTTACACCCAGAACAGAAAAAGCGCCAGAAAGCCTCTTTGTTCTGCTCTTCACTTTTGCGCCATTTCTGCCAGAAGCTGGTATTAAGGAGCACCATTTTTGACCTGCTTCGGGTTCTTTAGGATTCTGTAACGTGTTTCCTTCCACACTGCCTGGAAATTGCAGAGGCTGATGTCTCTCTGAGATGAGAAGGGTTTTTTCAGGAGGGTTTTCAGCCTGCTGTCAAGGAGTCTCTCCCTTCTACTCCTTCATGCCTGAAATATTAGCCTTCAGTTACCGCTGACACAAAAAAGCCATTTTCTGCTAGAGCATTGAGCCATTTTACAAAGAAACTGCCAGAGAAATTAAGAACTAGTCTTCCACTACAAAGGCTGACAAGACAAGGGGAGTAGTTTAAATAATGACAAGGCTAGAAAAATGCTAACTCATAGCCCAGAGACTGTTAGAACAACGGTGCCGTGATTTATTTAGATAGAAAAGAGGGTTCTTCCTGTTTAAGAACAGATCCTACAAGGTCTTGATGTGCCCTAATGTTTATAGGCCAGGGACAGAAAAGTCAGTGCTCCTACCACCACTACCAAAACCTACTACTAGAGATGCACATTTAGTATAAAAAAGTTAAAAGAACACTTTACAAAGCAGGTTTACATTATAGTAAGAAAAGGCTATGCAGAGACTTGAAATGTGTACTGGGGCAAACCCTGAATGTGCCCTGCGCTGCCTGCAGCCACACAGAAGATGCAGATCAGCAGAACCGCTGAGCAAACTCCAAGCAAAGAGGGTTCCTCCTGGACAGTGGCCAGTCATTGCCTGGAAGGAGCAAGGTAAAATAGCTTCTCATCAAGGAATCCCCTTCAAGCTGCAAGGCAGAGCATACTTGGGGTTTTTGTGTTTCTTTAACCAACAGAAACCATTTCTACACCGAAGGTTTTGTGCTGGCCTCTCTGAAGCACACACATAATTTTCCTGTGGGGAGAAGTATAAGAACTTGGAACACAAACACAGAGAGTCACTCCTCCTCCAGCGAGACACTGAGCTACTATTTCACATTGCGACCAGAGTCGATGGCACCATGCCATGGTCGTAGTTAATAACAGTAACACATAGCAAACTGTCAACTAAGGGTAGTCGGGTTTCTCTGCTTCCTTTTCCCATTTTCTAAACATCTAACTGTGCTGAACCTGCTTTCTTCTTCCAGCCTTAATACCCCAAGCTCTCCTCAACGTGTTTGTAGCAGCCCATTTGCCCTTGCACAGGGACTTACCAGAAGCCACAGCAGATTCAGCTTCTGAACAAACAGCGTAGTTCAAGTGCATGAGGGCACCATGGGGCACCAGGCAAGCAAGGTACCTTACTAGTTCTTTTCCTCTTGTCATTCATCAGTCTTTTTTTTTTTTTCCAATTTAATATGAACAGGACTAGGCCTAGGAGTTTTTGCGCTTACAGTGACTGGCACGTTGCAGGCCCCCTCCAGGCACTACTGTAATAAAAACAAGACAGACAAAGCAGAGAGAAAATGGATAACATAATATCTACAAAACACACAATACCCACTGGAAGCAACCTGTAGGTTGCTAATGCCGGTCCCTAATGCAGCGTCTCTCTCTTACTTATGTCTGTACAATACCTAATAAAATACAACCTCTGGGGAAGAAACTCATCATCCCCTTCTGTTCCTCTACGCATGCGAGACATCTTCTTGTTTACCAGCTCAGCAAAGATCCTGAGCTGTAATCTGCTGCCATCAGAAAAAAAGGTGCCAAATTATGTACTTTTCTGTGGACTGGACCCAGCCTCCTGCGAGCGTGACTGACCAGCTGGGCAGGAGGTGACAGGCTCGGTGGTTTACTCCTGCAATAGTTTTCCCTGGGAATAAGTGGTCCCTGACATGAGGAAGGTGTGCAGCCACACTCAGGGGTGGCCTCAGGCAAAGCAGGCACAGCCGGAGCCCTACAGACAACACTCGGGCTTGGGGAATGGGACACTTCACTGCTACATCCATCTTAGGAGGGAGAAGTCAAACCCAGACTCTGAAAACACAGCCTGAACCAGGGAAGACACAATACAATAGCATAAGTGTGCTTTGTGGGTGACCACCTGACCTTTAACGTTCCTGTGACATGGCTCATAGCAGCTTGGCCCATGTCCTGAGCTGCGCTGGAAGCAGCTTTAGGGGAGGAAAGAAAACCCTGCAGACCACAGTCAGGGAAGAATAAGGTTGTAAAAGGTTTCACTTCACATAAAGCCTAACATCAAGTTAGCGATTATAGTCCAAACAGGCACTGATTTTATTGAAAAACTGAATTTTTACTGTCTTCATATTTTTTGAAAAAGATGATAGAATTGCATGGCCTGTTAAGGTTTTATTTTCCTTGGATTTAAGTAGTGGGCTTTTGTATACATAACAGGAACGTATTTCTTGCAATATCCCTTTGACCTAGACAAGTTTCAGGGAAATCTGTTTTGAAAACACATTTAGTAGTAAGATCAGAAATTATCTTCAAACTGAACGTTTCTGTTTTAAAAAGCATGATTTTTCTTAAAGAAATGTTTGTGGTAACGTAGGGAAATGCAATCACAATGTAAGAAAAAAGGAGAATATAATGTGTGCAATAAGAAAGGATCACTGCTCAAAATGTTCAATATATTCAGCACATTGGAAATAGTCCTGTTGCTTGGAGTATTAAAGCATGTTAAATTTCCACCTAGGTTTTTTTCCTGTATTTACTATTCTGTGGCAACATTAAACCTGTCTTTTTAGTAGTTTTGTCATTTTAAAATGTTTTTATTCTCCCTTTTAGTTTAGTTGCCTAGCCTGTTTTTAAAACAGTTAAAGTTTTAAGCTATCAAACAGCAAAACAGCCCTAAAAGCAAAACTAGATTTTGTTACTGTAACTGCTGTAACAGCAGAAGCGTGCCTTGTGGGTGACCACTGGACCTTCAATGTTCCCGTGACGTGGTTCATAGTAGCTTGGCCCATGTCCCCGGCCTGACTGGAGTCCCATAATAAAGTGAGCAGTGCTGTGTTAAATGTAATTCTCCTATGAGCAAGTCGTGTCAAGTGTCCAAGGTATCCTACCATTAGAACAGAAAAGTTTCAGCTTCAGCTGATGTGAATCCACCCAGCTACAGCTATTTAAAAATCCCACCGCGGAGAGCCACACATGCACTGTTTGTTCATGCTGTATGCCTTCAGACCTCAATATTGAGCCACCTGTTCTCGCAGCGAAATCCAAAGTAATTTTATCAAAGAGAGAACGCTCAAACCAACAGCGAAAAGACAGCTGAAAAGTCCATAAACTTGTATCTCGAAGAGACCTGCCAAGCCTGAAAAGCCGTGCTAATAAAATTCAGAAGGGCAAGCAAGGTACAAGAGGCTACTAAACCATTTCTGTTTTCACCAAATCATCTTAAAACACACATTAAAAAAATATTTTATCTCAACTCTATTTGTGGGACTATATCATCTGTATCAAAAAGCTGCTATGCCCTTGACAATATGAAGATAAAAGTGTGGTCTTTAGTACATCCATGGTATCTTCTTTAGTGAGGTTTTTACGTTATTTATGTTCAATTGAGATCAGTTACTTCCGCTGCACCTTCTGCACACATTAACCTGTCTTCCCAGCAAGCATATACTCCTTTTACTTGGTATTAACTCAAGCCAAATGCTTTTCTTGGAGAACTGTTAAATTTGGTGTCATAACTAGACTACATAAATGGCCTTGTAAGCCAGAAGTCAAGAAGCACCAGAAATCACTGCTTTAGAACAAGTGTTTTTGAGATATTACAGATGGAGGTATTTCTTTTTATTCTTTAAACCACATTATAATGATAATGCACCTCAGGTTCAGGAGAGTTGGGTAAGTAAAATACTTTTAAACCAAGCAAGCTATTTTAACATTGAAAGTGATTAGAAAATAGAAACATCTCTTCTAAATTTTCTTAGTGAAACTTTCCTTTGCTTTTCAACCTAAACTGAGCAATGAAAAACAGACTGAAGGATACAGTTAGTCTCTATTCAGTGCAAAGCTGAACAGTGGTAACTGGGAAACAGCCAGAATCAATCTTTAACCAAAATTTCCATTTTCTTCTGAGAAGCTAAGCTAGAGAGTTTATTTGGACCAAGTTGCAGGATGTGATAAAAGTGGAGGCAAATTCATCTATTCCCACCTCCTCCAAATTCAAACACAGACATGTTGCAAGCCTCAAATTACCCAAGTGTAACCCCTGTTGTACTCCCAGTTCTCAAAGGGATGTCTCCAAATCCCCCTTTCTACTCTCTAATATTCAGTTCACCTTGAATCTCTCTTGCTAAGCTACTGTTAGCATAGAAGAAAAATACATATTTAAATCCCTCTCCTACTAATCAAATACGAATAAATAAAAAGGCATCATTTAATCATTAGTCTGAACCAAGAACGACAGTAATACAGACACAGAGAAAGACTAAGTAACTAGTGTTATTTTTGGTTTTTTTCCACCTTTAACTTAAGGGTGACCATTAAACTCCACTTTCCTCTGCTGTTTGAGAGTTACATGGTAATCCCAAACACAGGAAAATAAATTGCTTACTCCATCTCCTCCTCCTCCTCCGTGCTCTCTGCATTTATAGTGGTTGTAACTTTGCTACTCATAAAGAGCGACAGAGAATGCAGCCCAAATGCAGCACAGTCAGCATTAACTAATAAAAGTAAATCTCATCACAGAAGGAAAAAAAAACTTATCGGCAAACTTAAAACCCTTCTGAAATTAACACACAAATCCACTTCCCAGCAGCCCTGCAGTACATTCAAAGCAAATTCCCTCAAGGAGTGCTCAACTTAGAAAAGGGGATGAGGGAAGAAGTGAGGGGAAATAAGTAAAGCAGGAGAAGCAGCTCTGTGTGCACATTTATATACATAAATTTTTCTTCTTAGCATAGTCACTGGACAAGCCTATTTCCTACAGGTTTAATTATACAGCTTTAACATATTATTTCTTGTGTGTTTTAAATGTACAATTTCCACCACAGCTTCCAATTCATTGAACTTATGACAAGCATCTAAGGGAAGAAAATAAAAAACCCACAGGTATTAAATAATTTTTAACCAAACTAGATCAAGCAGAACTTTACTTAAGACCCTTTCCAAAAGAAACAGGATAATCCAGACAAGTTTACCAGTCACAAATCACTGTCAAAGTGAAAGAAAATGGAAATTATTTTTTCCACAGTTCATGTAGATCTACAAGTATATTGTATTTTATTATCATCTGTACCGGGATGTACCTTTGGCAAGGTAAGTCTTTTCAATCAACTAGAATCTCCAGGGACTGCCTTAAAAAACACAGCACAAAAAACCCCACAACAAAACAAACAAACAAAAAAACCCTCCAAAAGACTAATAAACACCAAACCAAGTTCCACAGTTTTTGTTTATATACCTACATATATAGAAAAGAAAACGAGAAAAAATTTTTTTAATTTATGCAAACTTTCTTTGGAAGCAGAAAACCCAGTATTTATTGTCAACACAGTACCTTTTCAACAGCAAATGCTGTTTCAGAAATATTTTGATTAATATTTTAGGTATATGGATCTTGATATTAACTGTGGTAAAATTCAAGGTAATAGGTTACACTAAACTATTTGAAGAACATTAGTATAGCAATATTTATTTATGAGGCAGTAAAGCAAGTAAAAAAAAAAAAAAAAGCTCTCAAGTGAAAGTTTGCTCTTTCCACAAAGTTTCTGACACATATTTTTGAATCATATGTATTCAGTAGGTTGGTTAAAGTCATTGAGGTTCTTTTAATGTTCTTAAAAAGTACTTTAATCCATCAGTCCAAAAAGCAACCCACACAGAGCAGCCACCAACAGGACACTGCAGTGTCACCAAAACAACAGACATTTCTCCCCGATGCGAGGCAGTTAAAGGTGCACAGCTCCAAAGGAGAGTGAAATGCAGTAAAACATTAGCAATACGTCACCACCACAAAGTCAAATCCAGGCCAGATCCTGAAAAAACATTCACACCAGTAACACTTGCACACACACCCACACCCACACACAGAGCCTTGTGGAAGCCTTCTCAGAAGGATGTAAATAGAGAACTCCTCTGTTGTCCGTAACCTAACACATTGCCCAGGGCACAGACCAAGTACCTGACACAGGTTCCCAGAGGAGGGCACAAAATACTCCAGTACCTAAGCAAGCACAATTAATTACATGCTTCACCATACACATCAAACAAATGCCCTCTTAAATTAAGATCATGCCATTTTCAGAGAAGTGACATGAAGTCATTTTCATCCTCTTCAGCAAGCTTAGATGAACAGTGTTCTTCCCATCTGTAACGGAGAAATAAGACAGCAGGTATTATTTTATGAGCTATCATGCCTGTTTAGGAAACTGGGGGGTTCTCTTGTTGAAAAAAAAAAACAACCCTAAATAAAACAGAATACCACCACCACCACAACCCCCAAACAGACCCTAATAATCTGAAACCATTGCCAACTGACCCAACAGGATATTTTTTACTGAGTGCCAGGGACAAAGGAAGCACAGTAAAGTCCTAACTGACATGCATCCTGTCCCATTTCTGCTGTTGTAACCACACAGTTAATATTTTGCTGCGGGTACTTTGTGTTGCAGATGTGTTCGTATGTTTTTTCCACTCTTTTCCTCACTTTCTCTTCTTTCCTCTCCCTCTCATTCAATTTTGTGTGATGTTCATTTTGTTTGTTTGTATGAGCACAGAGCAAGTGAACTGAGCCCACGTCGTCAATTAAACCAAAGTCAATTTGGAGAGAAGTACAGAAGGTTAATTAACTGCTAATGATTTTGGCATTTGTTTAGGTTAGTCCCTCAACTTAATTTATTGATGTGACAGTATATCAATGTGCCATGATTTATAAAAGACACTTGAAAAGCAAAAAGGTTGGTCATGCAACGTTCAGAGTTGCACACTAAAAATATGTACAGGTGCAATAAAAACTGTTTTAAAGGAATATTATCAGATGATAAACATTAATTTCACACCTGAAAGAAATATCAGAGAAGAATTGCTCTGAGAACCAACCACGCCTAATAGAAACACAGAGTATTCTACACTGTTAGTGGAGTGTTAGTACCTAAGTTCCTAAATACAGTTTTAGAAATTTAGTGATAGGCTTCTGTTTCCAAAGCCCTCTCCCAGGCCATTTCATGGCATGCCCTGATGCACTCTTTTTTCATAGCTGCAGCTAATACTGAAAACCAGGGACACGAACATCAATGCAGATTTCAGTGAAGGCGGCTCTTACGATGAGTACAAGGTGAGCTATGGCACAGACAGTACAACCCAGTAAATTTACTTCAAGTTAACTTTTATGCAAGAAATTGCCAACTGTGGCAACCGCATGAGAGGATAAATAAATACATGATTCTCAACAACTTTCAGTCACGGGTCAATCTTGCAGGCTGAAGCACGTGAGCACACGAGTTGGGTGAGGAGCACAGGCTCCTCAGAAGCGCAAGAAGAAATCACAGCATGAGTCAAGGAAGCCACTTCTTCCTGCTGAGATGGGAAGGCAAAGTGTCACGACTTCGAAAAAAATGTGAAAGTTGGCTTTGTGTAGCATTTAGAACTTTGAACAAAACCAAAAATTAATATCTGTGGGTTTTTTCCCACAATGGAACTGAGGTACTTTCTTATCAGCTTTAGACTGAGTACATGCACCATCTGCCTACAGAGGTCAAAGCTGAGATAAACACGTAACACACTGGTGCTCAGCACCATGAGGCAAGAAGGCGTTATACTGTCATTCATCTATGCACCAAAATCTTAATTAGGCTTGTAAACAACATCCTTTGGGGATTCCAGCAGAAAATGACAGTACATGTGAAAGTCTCCTATGCTAAAGGTCATGCGCAAGGAGTACAGGAGGTAGGGAAGACAGCAATGTGCCCTTGTGGCCAAGAAGGTCAATGGTCTCCTAAGGTACATTAAAAAAAGTGTGGCTAGCAAGTCAAGCGAGGTCACCCAGTAAGTCGAGGGAGGTCATTCTTCCCCACTACTCTGCCCTAGTGAAATCGCATCTGGAGTAATGTGGGCTCCCCAGTTCAAGAAAGACAGGGAACTACTGGAAAGAGTCCAGCAGAGGGCTACAAAGATGATCAAGGGGCTGGAGCACCTCTCTTATAAGGAAAAGCTGAGAGACCTGGGTCTGTTTAGCCTGGAGAAAAGAAAACTGAGAGGGGATCTCATCAATGCTTATAAATATCTAAAGGGCAGGTGTCAGGACAATGGGGCCAGACTCTTTTCAGTGGTGCCCAGTGACAGGACAAGGCGCAACGGGCACAAGCTGGAACACAGGAAATTCCCTCCCAACATGAAGAAAAACTTCTTTACTTTGAGGGTAACAGAGCACTGGAACAGGCTGCCCAGAGAGGTTGTGGAGTCTCCTTCTCTGGAGATATGCAAAACCCACCTAACCTGCTCTAGGTGAACCTGCTTTGGCAGGGGGGGTGGACAAGATGATCTCCAAAGGTCCCTTCCAACCCCTACCATTCTGTGATTCTGTGAACTTCAGCAAGAAATATCCATCTGACCACAGCCCTTTTCTCTCTCTAATGCCAATATTGCAACTCCACATTGTAATTTCTAAAGGACTGACAGTCAATCCTGAATCCCGTACTCAGGATATTTAGAAAAAACGAAAAACCCCCACACCTTGGCACATTTTTACCAGACAGTCTGTAGTGCAAATGCAGAAGTCAGGGTAAGAAACTGACATAGCAAACAGCATTTATTGCTGTAATCCAGTGGACCTTAATAAAAGATAATTAAGTTAACAGTGAATTTTCACCCAAATCAGCTCTCTTAGTCATTAACAGGCTGTAACCAGGACAAAGGTAAATGGAAGATAATAATAGGAAATCATTCAGGAAAGTGTTTTAAAAATATCCCTATTAGTACGAAACATCATGTGGCTACACTGCCATTAGCTATAGTACATAAATTCCAAGGCAGATATATTTAAAGAAGTGTGGATGCTTAAGCAACGCCCTGAATCAAGAGGTACAATAAATAAAAGATTAATGACATTTGATGCTGGGAGAAGACCCTTAGAGAACAGGGAGTTTTGCCTTGTGGAAAACGTGAAATGACGTGAAAATGCAGACATTAATTTTCACTATCTCCAGTGAACTTCTGCAAAACGAAGTATTTGCAGACCTTGCTGGTCACAATAAATATAAGAGCAGCACCTGTCTAAGAAATCATATCAATAAAAAAAGTCAAGATGTAAACCAGAGCCACTATTTTCATTCTCACCACTTCACCGGGGTAAGAAACAAAGAAAATCTAATATATTACAAACAAGATGGGTGCAAACAGAGCTTGGTGAGAGCTGGGTTGGGTGTTTGTGCACAACCTGTCATAAGAGGGGAATATACACATTTCTCTCAAAGCCCTACTAGACAGACCATATTTGCTAAAAAACATCTGAAGACTAACAATGATGAGCTTGCTTTTGCAGCATGAGAATGAAAGCAAAAGTACTGAGGTACAATTCTCTGCTTTTCTACAGATGTGTTGCCTGTAAAATCATTTCCAATTAAGTTATTTCACACCTTGACCTTTTCTTCTCCACCCAATTCAAAACACTTAAATTACCATCCTAAATTTTAATAACAAATGAAAGACTATGTAACAGTGCATAGTAAATAATAATAATATTATCCCTGAAATAAAAAGTACGCAAAAAAGCTTTAGTATATACTGTGCCATAAACAAGTCCTTATTGGCCAGAAACTTGTGAAGGATTAGCACTGCACCAAACGCAGCACAGAGAAGGGGCTGAACAGATTCCAGTTTTCATTTCGTTCTGTCGTATCCCGAGGCAGCTGTCAGGGAGAGGAAGAGGTTCAGCTGCTGATTTCACACTTTAGGTTTCTACCTGTCAGACACAGAAGCTTCAGCGTTGATCTGTGTTAGAGTGATACCATACTACACATATACCGACTGTGCTGCCACAGTCATAACGCTCCCACAGCTGCAAAAGAAAGCAGTGGTGGCTGCTTCAACCAAATTCCTAGGTCACGCTGAAAACAAGCTGCACACCTGCTTAGCCACATCTTCAAAGTGAAAGGTAGAGCTACTGAGGGACCACTGTCACATTCAGTCTCATCGTTTCTTAACTCCTTCAGATATGCAAAGGACTGCGGATCTCGTGGCAGTCTGCATGCAGAATTTGTAGTTCGGCTTGTAAGGTGAACGCGTGAAGGTTCAGTAGGATTTTGCCTAAGACAATCAGGAATAGACCCCAAACATTACCACCCTCACAACACCTGAATGACAAATGGCTGAAAAACTTTATTTCCCCTCCTCCTCAGTGTCCCTGAACCCATAGCTACCCGAAGCACACCAGGTTCTGGCTGTTCTCTGACACCTTCCTTCCCATCTCTCACACAGGACACGTGAGAGTGATACATGCTGCAAACCCAGAGAACTGTAACTCTTGCCTTATTCCCTTCTGGAAATGGAGGAATGTGGGAGGGAAAACAAAGACAGAAAGAGAAGAGGTTGCTTTTATAACTCTCACCCCCTCCTACGCCAGACACACCTGGTAAATTCTCTGCTTCAGAAAAATCTCAGAGGTTTTCACATCAGGCTTTTACATGTTGTTATAACATGGTCTAACTTCACCTCTCAACAAACCCCTGTGCGCTCCAAAGTTTCATGACATACTGCCATAGTGGAAAATAACATGTCTGAAAAGAAAGCACGATATAGAAAAAGTAAAAGTGCTTCGGCTTGCAGGTTTCAGACACTGTTTGATATGCCTTATTGATCCAGCCACGCACAGCTCTGAGCTGTTATCAGGCAGCTCCAGGAATACAGCTGCTCAAGGCCAACACCACAGAAAGGGCAAATATAGAAGCTGGAAGATCTTTTTTGCCATTTTGAAAATCCTTCAATTCAAAACTCTATCCTCCTTTTTGCTACAAGTTTATTTGGAAACCCAAAAGTCATTTTTCACTTGCTGCTCCTGCTCCTTTCTCCCCTTTTGATCATGGCACAGCAATGGCACTGCAGATCCATTGTGCTCGACGGAGCAAAGGTGGTGCTTTTTCCTCCTCAGACCTGCAGCCAACAGTCAAGCTGCTTTCTAGCTTCACTTTAAAAACAGACAAACAAAAAACCCTAAAAGAAAATCCCCACAAATCCTGGGGAGATAAAGAACAACCAGTTTGATTTATCTTCCTCAGTAAAATGCATACTGCTTTGACTACTAGTAAAAAGATCTCCTGGCACAGTGCTAAAAAGTATGGGAAGAAGGCAAAAATGTGCAACCTCCTTTTGAAGTTTAGTCAATTGAGGAAAAACTGGCAGCCAAGCTTCAGAAGTAACTGATACGGCTTTTCTCCTCACCATCACCTACCCTCCATGCATATTTACTTTCACCTTAAAAACTTAAATCTCAAATGTCTATGGACAAAAAGCCCAAATTCATCCTTAGCTGTAAGCGAAAACAAAATTTCAGTCATGGCCAGTTAGCTCCACAGCAGTACGAAGCTCTGCTGGAGGAAGAAAAACTGATACTTGAGACTGCCTCAGCAATTAATATCTTTACTTCACAGCGATGAGAAGGAAAACACATCACCCCCAAGGCACATCCCCTGACAGCACAACATTGACACATACCACTTACTACAAATTAATCATATTATACTTCTGTGCTACCATGCCCTCCGGACTGCCAATCCCTATGCCTTCACCAGATCCCCAACAGAAATCCTGAGCAGAAACCAGGAGTCATCAAACTCCTGTCACTCTTGCAGAATGGGCATAAAGGAGGAAAAGGAGAAGCCTGCAGAGAGGTGTGTGAGACGACAGACCAAGAACGTTTGTTAATAGCCAAAGCTCTGCTTGCTCTGCAAGACACTATCATATCCAACTACAGTCTTCCCACCACACCAAAAGGTTTAATCAATCAACATTTAGCTGCCAGTTGACTTAAAAAACAATATGAGCATACAGATAGCCACCACAATTGCCTTCTGATTTATTATCTATTTCTATGGATTAGGATTTATTAGGATTTCTGTGGGTCCTTGAGAAGTAGTTTAAGATAAGGCAGAAAGTTTTAAAAGCACATATTCATTTTCTGATATATAATAATAGCAACAAGAGCGTGCACAGAAAGTTTCATGAGGGATTTAGCTTGATAAAGGAGCAGAAGTGGGGAACTAGAAAACAAACGTAGCCTGATCATAGAAGAGGCTGAGGCACTGCTCTAAAACAAAGCTCTTTTTCTCAAAACTGGCTGCTTATAATAATTTTCTTAATGCTAATGAAACGTTCCTCTTGTCCCTATATTATTTTTTTTTTAAATGACACTCAACCCAAAGCTCGCTATTCAGAATTTCTTGATAGGTACTAATCTTCCCTAATCAACACTAGCAGAGACCTGCAGTTTCCTAAGTGAAAGCCAATACACGGTGCTTAAAGATGTGGCTCTTCTGTCCCAATTGTCAAAGCACTGAGCATTCACTGATATTCTTAAAGATATTATCAACCTAAATTATTGATTGAGACACTGGCATTTTTTCCACTCTCCTACTCTTCATATCTGAAGCCCATAGGCATGCTGCAGATTTTGGTTTCTTACTTTTTATGAAACACAGGGTGGCCTCTTTCTTTGCACGATGTATTAACTCAAGTTGCCGTATGACGTGGATTTTGAGCCAGGCTGAGGGGAAAGGGGAAAAGGAGGAAGAAAGCACTGACATCCAAAGCTGAAGAAATCCTTGCAGAGAAACAGGGCAGTCAGTCTTCTTATTGCTCAAAACTGAGGAACACAATACAGCACTATCAATTTTTATTGATTTACATGGTAACAGATATATAAAAAAGCATGAAGAAAATATTCTCTATGGGACTTGCACCTTCAGCATATGCTTTACTGTCTTTACTTCTTCCAACTGCAGAAATTCAGGGACAGATACACAGCGAAGTAGCTGGGGAAATCATCACTCAAACTTTCATAGCAGGTACTGTCTTTCAAGGATTCTTACTGATGGGGGGCAGGGAGAGGCAGAGGGAGGATGAAACAATTTGAAGAAAAAGCTTCCAACAGGCTATATATGCTTTTACATCCAAAGACAGCGGTCATGCTTGAAGTGTCTCCTAACCCACCATGAGAAGTCATCATGTTTGTACTCCAAACATTTTTTTCTTTTCAACAGGATTACACGACAGCCAGTAAGACAACTAGTGCAGAGGCTTATAATTTAGCAACAACATATACGTGAGCTGGATAAAACAAAGATAAGATGTCAGCTAAAGATTCAGCTGTTACTGGTACCAATACATGCAAATCACATACACAGATTCGACTTCATGCTAATGCTACAGCATTTCAAGCTCTCAAGGCCCCTCATGTTGGAAGGTCTGTGGGTGCTTAACACCACAAACGAAGCTTTGCAGCCTGTTTGCTCTGGCTGCTCTTCAACCAGTGAATTCCCCTAGGCCCCTGTTTTAATCTCAGACCCAGTTTCTTTTCTGCAGACAGCCTTCTGCGCCTACCATTACCTGTGTTTCTCTGTATCCAAGGGCAGGCAGCCTTTGAGGTGCAAGCTTTTCCAGAAGAACGTTTCTTCCATGTTTGGACCTATTTTTGTCCTTGAGGATAAAAAGTGTTGATGAGGACTTGGTCGGTGTGAGGGGCTGTGTGTACTAGCAGGAACACGTGAGTTCTGCTTTTGTCCCCATTACTGTGAGAAAAACATCCAGATCCTCAAAGACAGACATTTTTGTGCATTGGAGGTGCCTTAGAGAGAGATATGCTGGCTTGAGTAACAGTTTTCATAATTTTCCAGATGTCACTGCTGATGTTTTCCACCCTTTATGCTTCTTCTCTGATAATTTTATACAACCTGGTAGTCCCTCAAGATAGTCCCCCAAAAGACATTAAAGAAGAAACCAAGTTTTAGGTTGCCTCAGTATCATACATCCACTTGGATCTCAGGAACAGTCAGAGACGCAATGCATTCAATAACAACACCTGTAACAGCAGACTATAGAGAGCCCTGCTTTGTGGCACCTAGCCTCTACATGCTGGCAACACTAGTACCCAAAAGATTAATGGCAAAGTCAATTCCAAGAAGTGGGTACCTCCTCACGTACTCCTGACATTAGGCAGAAGGGCAGTTACTCCAATATGCTCCCACATTTCAATCCTACGTATGGTTTTAGGTAAGAAATTGCCACTCCTCTTCACTATGATGGAACTGTGGGTTCCTTTGGAATGAATTCTTCATTGAGAGCATTGGACATGTTGGTTACTGTGCATATAGAAAACATACTATTCTTAGATTAAACTCTCTTTAGGCCTTCTGGGGACAAGGAGGAATAAGCCTTTTTGTTGCCCACTTTCTATGTATTTCCAGTACCACTGAATGGTTCCGACCAAATCTTTTTTTAAAACATCACCAAGCAGTGACAAAAGACCCGAGAAGATTCCACTGAGAAAATTACAGACAATTGAAGCAGATGGAAAATAGTTTACAATTAAAGCATTCAAGCAACCTGGATTGTAGAATCTACATCTAATCCTGGAAATAGACATTAACAAAGAAATGCATTGTCCTAGTCTGAGTGTAAAAGTTTGCTTTAATTTTGCCGTGCTGTCTATGTTCTATGAACACTATGAATATTCACATTGTTATAATTAAAATATAGGACTTGGCTCAAATTAGGAGGGTTGAATTGATCTGATTATTCCTTATATCACTGCACTTTTAATTTATTACATTGCTGGGTAGGATTTACTTACTTATTTAGTGTCTAGCTGAAAGCCTTAGGCACTAGCTCTAAAAGAGAATGGCTTTCCTTTTTGTTTGCTGCTGTAGGCTGCATTGCATAGTTTTCCCACAGATGCTCGTATTTCCTGATATTATTTTTATGCCATTCATAAACTGAGATCATATGGATGGTATCAATGAAGAATCAGATAACCAATTCAGCATGCCTATATATTTAAGGTGGGAGTTGGGATGAAGAGGTCTCTATTCTCTTGCTTCTACTACAATGAGAATCTGCATACTTGCTTTTTGTCACACAAGAAACATTAAAAAAATATTCTCTATGTTAAAAAATATTCTCTGTGTTGCATTTGCTGCAGAATTGACCTTTTGAGTTAATACCACATCTAGAAGCCAGAAATATTTTAACCCAGATCCATTAAACTTGCTTCCTACACAGATCAGATTGGCTGAGTCACTCACTATTTCTATTAAATCAACTTACTCACTTCTTCATCATTGGCTTTTTATATAGCTAGTTGTGATTTAGTCCTTTTGTACAGCCATTAAGACGGACCCATGAAGAGTACAACATAAGCAGAAGTAAAAGAGTGGGTAGCACATTCTACAACTTCCTCCATCAATTTATGTGCTGAGTGTGAGTTTGGAAACTCCCATGAACTTTAATAGGCACTATGTACACAAACATCTGCTGCACTGCCGAGATATTAAGCCTCCTTAAACCACAAAGGCATAAATCACCTCCCTAAGCCACAGCAAACAGAGAACTCAGTATTACCGCAATTAGTGGAATTTTTATTTCCTAGTCAACTTCATGTAGATGGCCTGCAAAAAGTGATGGGAGATAAAAACAGCTATAAGTGGCAATCTTTACGTATGTCCAGTAAACAGACTGTAGTCCCACCTTTGGCACAAAATATGGTTAATTTATGTATGAATGCACATTTTGATATTTTGCATATTAAGCACCCATTTCTGAGGTATGATTTCTCTCATTTTTTTTATGAACACTAAAAGCCCCCAACACTCAATAATGTTGGTGAAGAATTACTAAGATGTTTTGCTCTCCTACCAAATTGTGTCTCTGTAATGATACGGCTACCAAGAAACCAAATCAGATAAGATCAGCACAACAGATATGATATTCTGCTAGTCACTGCAGTTGCTAAAATAAGCAGGAAGAATTAGTATTATAGTCATTCTTGCACTACTACACTTTTGCCTTTTTAGGAGATACACAACTTCCCCCCCATCCCCCATTTCTCTCCTTCAACCCATGGGATTATTTCAAAAGAGTATATTAATTGCAAATTTAGGTCTTGTCATTCTTTTTAGTCTCAGTCTATTCACTGATAACACTTAACCTGCATTCACTATTCACTTACATACATAAAATGTACATAAACTAAACCAAGGTATTTGAAACACAGCTGCATTTACACCAGCATCCTCACTCCTCACTGCTCTGGCTAAAGTCTCTTCTACATTGCCAGAGAAAAGGAGCATTTGATTGATTTACACCACACTTTCAGATCCTCTTTCCACTCTAGACAAAATGCTGTAGATGAGAGTTAGTACAAAAAAAAATGTTCTTGACTGAAAATTTACAATGCTGCAGCAGCTCCATTTATGCTCTATGGAGAAAGGTTAAGATCCAAACCAGTTTTTTCTTCATGAGTTCTCCTATGGTTTTGAGTTTGGAATCTGTAATAATATCTTGATAACTTTGATAAAATTACTATATTGCAAAGTTGCAACTTGGCAGATATTAAGTCAGTGAGTCTAAAATGAACCTTCTATGAAGCCAAGTCTACTGCCATCTTCCTGGACAGTTTCTGTATCACCATATAAACAGTCACTATAAGCACTTTATTTCCTCCAATGGTTCAGTAACGGTTCTAGTACTAGGTGGCACATACCACCTTTTTGAGAACTAGTAGGCTAATATGATGCTCTTTCACTGATGGCATCAGCTGCTCACTGCTTAATCCCGGCCTCATTGCTGCCTGCTTTACACCACTCTGTCAGGAAAAGGCAGACACATTAAGGGGATTATTCTCTTCTCACTCTTCTTAAAGAAGAAAAACTCCCCAGGAGCTACGGCCTTATTACTGCACACATATTGGTCTACGATACCTGTTAGTGATGTGCAGCTTTGCTAACCCCATGGGAATCAAGACTCCTTTAGAGGTTAAATTTCCAGATATAGCTGTCTTCAAAACCCAATGCTCCACGATTATTTTAGGTGGGGAAGACTCACAATGGAGACTGAAGGAGAAGAAGGAAAGATAAGAGCTCTTTCTAGGTTTGGCCGCCAGCAAGGTCAGAGTAAAGAGAGGTACACAGCATAAGCAATGCAAAACACTCAGCTCCCGAAGTCACATCCCTCACTGATCTCCACTAGACAATCTTCAGGGAGCATCTACTCATTCACTGCCTTGCCTGAGATCTACGGCTTAAGGGGATGGCTTTTTATAAGGAGAGTAGAATGAATTAGTAAAGAGTGATTTTCTGCTACCTCTTGGTTTATTATCTAAGGTTTCATAGGAGAACACACAAAGCCTTTCTCATTCAAAGCAAGAACATCAGGAAATCCAGGCAAAGTCCCATTCCCTCTTGCTGTATAGCTCTGAGGGGCCCAAGTGAGCACAACTCACTTGCTTTTGCAAGTACAACATACTATCTGATGCCAAACTCAGCCACTGATTGAAAGTGCTAGAAACACATTTAAAGTAACAGAGGACAGATGTGTTATAAAAACTGTCTCATCTGCGACACGCCAGTGAGCAATAGCAAATTTTAAGGCCCTGCCCGTCAAATGGCCACCAAAGGAGAGATCTCCATTATGCATAGAATCATATTCCGTTGGCTTGTTTTCTATATATGCAAGCAATTAATAAATCTTTGAACAGAGTTCTTCAGAAATCACACAAGCATTTTTCTCTCCCTAACGATGCCTGGAATTTCACCTGGACCCCCTGAAAAAAATTTCACCGTCCGAATGAACACTAGTGCAAAAGACTGAGACAAAGAGTAAGCACTTTCCAAACTTTCTACTATGCTTTCTAGATAGTTCGCTAGTAGAAGAAATTAAAATAAAATACGTCTTTCAATATTTCACATGGATACATTTTTATTTTTTTTTTTTTCATAAAACTAATGAAAAGAAAAGCAAACTCCCTGCCTAGGAAGGCATTCCCAGTTTTAGTTAAACTACAGAGCCCAACAGTGCACACAATAGCGGGGTATTTCCTGCGGGAGGACTGGGTTCAGCCCTCCATTCTTTGTGCCCTAACTTTAATTCTCACTTTTGTTCGCAGAATTAGAATGAAAAAGAGTAAGCCATTAGGGATATCATTGCTTTTCCTTTTTTGTACTACATGGTTCAGTTTTGTTAAGGAAGCTATTTGTACAGCGGAGAAGTCAGATAATGTACAATAATATGCAGCAATACCTAAAAGCCTACATTATTGTACTCAATTATATTATTTTGGCCTACCTTCTATTATGAACTTCTGCTATGGGTTTTAATTATTTCCAGCAACTACTAATGAGGTCAGAGACCATAAAAAAAAAAAAAAAATCAGCGTAGACAAGACTCACTAAAAGATAGGTCAGTCTTCTTTTAGATTAGAAAGGTTTTAAAAGGGAGCTTTCCACTCCATCTCTGAAACAGAAGCCTCTTCCTTCTTTTTCTTCTAAAGAGAACATGCAGGTAATTCTTAGGGTTTTTTTCTTACCATTAGTTAGGTTACACGAAACTTCATTAGACAAAGAAAGATAGTATGTTCTACCTGTGCACTGGGAGCAATGCTTCTTTGTAGCTTAAAAAAAACCAATTCCTTTCTTCCGCCACTCTTTCTATCCACTTGCACTTAGCACACATTGATTTTTAGCCCATCTTTTTAAACCAGTGTCAGCCATCACAGCTGTGTTTTGTTTACTTTCATCAATATTCCTGTGAACATGTATCACATTTGAGGGGAAAAAAAAAAGTAAGGGGGGCGGGGGGCTGGTAGTTAGCTGTTATGGAGGAGAGTGGGGAGAGAAAATGGCAACCGTGCAACACTAGTAATTCTCTTAACTAACAAAACTTCCAAAATCTCTTTTTTGGGGCTGGCAGTCTTAGCGTTTTGCACAAGGTGGGTTTTCTGGTGTCTAGTAGTAAGCTTATGCTATAATTTCTGTGATAAGCTAGGTCGGGAACTAAAGGGAACCTGTGTCTCTCTCTTTCAACTAGTTACCTATATTCACAAAGCTTACTGAGCCTTATTATTTTTGATACTTCTGTCCCTCTCTCAAATTTGTGTAAATTGGTCGGCCAATTCAAAGCCTATCTTGTAAGAAAAACAGACAGCACAGTCACATATCCTTTACGTAATACAACTTTACATAGAATCATAGAATGTGTTGGGTTGGAAGGGACCTTTAAAGGTCCTCTAGTCCAACCCCCCTGCAGGAAGCAGGGACATCTTTAACTAGATCAGGTTGCTCAGAGCCTCATCAAGCCTGGCCTTGAATGTCCCCAGGGATGGGGCATCCACCACCTCTCTGGGCAACCTGTTCCACTGTCTCACCACCCTCATTGTAAAGAACTTCATCCTAATGTATAATCTAACCCTACCCTGCTCTAGTTTAAAACCATTGCCCCTTGTCCTATCACTACATGCCCTTGCAAATGGCCCCTCCCCAGCTTTCCTGTAGGCCCCCTTCAGGTACTGGAAGGCCGCCACAAGGTCTCCCCGGAGCCTTCTCTTCTCCATGGATGTAGAAGTAACAGACAGGCTATTCTATTAATTCTCAGCAGTTAATAATGAGCTGGCACGAAGAATTGCAACATCCCTCCCACGTATAGGTACACTGCACCTTTGCTCATGCGAGTATACAGCACCTTGACTACCCTCGGGGCACGAGGGTGCAGTTTATGCAAAAGCACGAACTGTGGTGTGGTCAAGAGGAGGTTGCAGTTAATGTTTGGCACTGTGCTGAGACCAGAACAACCAAATGCTTTCCTGTTCAGCCCAACAGCAATATTTCTGGACAGCCAGCTTTGCGAGCATATCTTATTTTCTGTAACAGACACATATCACAGAGTGTTACTCACTATCCAGAAAACACCCATGCTGACAGGCTTCCTTCTAATTTTGTATGGGCATCCACTAATAGTATGATCATCTAAGGAGAAAGCCCTGTACCTGTAAATAAATCAGCTAGGTTCCTTAACAGCTTGCTCATTTGCTTGATTTTAGTTATTTTTAGCCTGCCCCAGATTGCAACTTTTATTTGATGTTATTAAGAATTCTTTTAGTGTATTGTCTAATGACTTTTCACTACTTAAATTTGTTTTTTGGCAACCATTAGCCAAAATACAAGTAGTATCTAAATTATTAGCATTTCTAGTTCAGAGGAACTTCCGGGCATTAAAAGAGGAGCAGCTTGTAATTCCTGTTTCATGTGTGAGTTTCACCTGTTTTCTTATTTGTTGATGGCTTATATATATATATACACCTAGAAATCTCCCGTGGCTATAAACTGCTTAGTAATGGAAATTACTTGGACCCACTGAAGAAGCACTTTAGAAAGCTGCTCAACAAAAGAATATCCCACGGATGTGGATACGATAAGGATTGCTAGTACACAGAAAACCTCATGCTACCCTGCCACAATAGCAGCCTAAGATAAAATGTAGATGGAAACTGTACATTTCTAACCATTGAAATGCACACAGTTTCTTGCAACTGGCTAGCTCAGAGCACCACTGACTTTGTAAGCAGATAAATTAGTTTTTAAGTTAGAAATTTCCTAGGGAATTACTGCACTCCCTACTGCGATATAGGGAAAAGTGTTTGGGCTGTCCAATATATGCCCTTCACTGAGACATTTGTTACAAATACAGTATTGTGAGGTGCTACAAAAAATACCCGCACAGGCTTAGACTTGCCCGTGTTCCCATAAAAGTGTTCCTGCTCACAAGCTGGTGAAGGCACCCAAGCAGCTGCCAAAAAAAGCTGCAACAGATTCTTTAATTGCAACGCTGGTACAACAGGGAACTGAAGTGTAAATTTGATCTGTTAACTCACAGCAGTCCTTGTGCATGATCAGCCCTTAACTTAACCAGCCTGTCTTTCATAATTGCCAGCACTGGTTTTCCTGTGTAAAACGACTTTCAGCTATCAGCAACAGACAAGCTCATTTAAGATTTTACTGGGTTAGTCCAGGTGCAGAAATAATCTCCTACACACACTTCCTTCATCGTGGAGGTAAGGCAGACACAAATTTGTGAATAATTATCGTTGCATAAATTATGGTTGCATATACTGCAATGAGATAACTATAGAAGCCCAATTAGTCCACTTGTGATTTCCCTGTGAGAAACCTGTTTATTTTTGGAAGCAAGGCCGTGCTTCTTTAGGGAGGCTGTAAGCATTATCTTAAAGCTGCAACTAAAACACACACGCATTGCAATAAATACCCCTCACACTGAAATAGTGATTTAGAAGCTACTAGCTAATTGAAAAGCTGACTACATTCCTGATAACTCCACTTAAATATGAATCACATCTTGTTCTCCAATTAGCAATTAAGATATGAGGTTCTGACCTTAAGCAGAAGTCACAGCCACCCCTGGTGGCATCCCTTGATTGCTCAAGCATGATACCAATTTGTGAGTAAGTTCTTGGTGAGTGAATGCAAGGTTCTCCAGGGGGAAGCCTGAAATATCCAGATATTAACTATTTATGAAGCAAGATGTGAAGAAAAGGATGGCCCTGTATTGTCAGAAACCAGGCTGAGGGCAAGCAGGGGATATCAGAAAATGGATACTCTGTCAAGCCTCTATGCCCCAGATGGAAGGCAAGCAGAAAAGAAACTGGGCTTAGAAGTATCAAGGGGACTAAAGGTTTAAATAGGCTTGCAGATCCTGATTCATCCTGCCTAACTGATCCTAAAAGTCTCTGCAAAGTGATTGGAGGGACAAGACAGGAGAATACTCAAGAGGGTGAGTTGGGTCAGGACAGTAACAAAAGCACTCCAAGTCACCTTCTGGAGGTGCCTCTGACTCTCCCTTCACTGTGAAGGACCCTTGGCGAGCTAATGCAGGTGCCTCAAATCAAATGGTGTTGAAAAGTGCTATTTTTGAGAACAGCTGCATCAGTGCTTCTGTAGCAGTAATGTGCTCCATGATTGCCATTGCCACAAATGATCCTACTGCAACATAGAAGGGATAGCTCAGTAACACTACATTACAGTAATTAAAATAGTAAATTGGAAAAGACAAAGGGAATTACACTTGCATTTAGTCTAGCTATACTGTGACAAGACTGGATCAGCAAGGAAAAAAACATTTAAAAAAAAAAAGACAACAGAATAAGGTTATTTTCAGCCAATTTATTTTCATGCATAGCAGAGCCCTTTTATCCTACATGTTCTGTAGCCCTGTTCTACAGGCTTATTTTCCACCCTGGCCCTTTCACCTCGCCATCACCAACGGCCCTTTTACTTCACACCGTAAGTTTCTACACAAGAAAATACTAAATTAGGTACTTAATGTACTACTACTCCCACAATTCCACCTGAGAGTGGACGAGAAGAATGTCACGGAATCATGGAATCTTT
>VXBH01006877.1:219502-265013 GCA_013400035.1 Rynchops niger | reverse complement strand
GATTCTGTGATTCTGTGATATTAACAAAATATGAACTTCTGCATTGGATAAATCTATTTTTATATCAGTTTCGTCAGCAAGAGGTGTTATATAGGATATTTTTTTTTTTGAGTTCCTGTGATGGATGATTATGGAATAACATACCCACAGGGAAAACTATTTCTTCCTAATCCTTGTCAGTTAGTGGTTGGCTTATGTCCTGTAGTCGGAAGACTTATATCCCATATTCTTTACAGCTAAGCTCACTTCATTTTAGCTGACTTCAGATTTTGTTCATTACTGACTTCCAGCTTGGGAATATTATTATTCCTTATTGTTCTGCACTTCGGCAAAATCAGTCAAGAGGCCATCATTCTAACAGAAAGCTGTGACCGATTGCTTTAAAAATAAATGATACTTCCACTGACACAAGAGAGAAAAAAGGTTCATTAAAACTCCTGTTGGAGAACTCTCATCACTCTTTTTCCATTGCATTTGACATTGCCTGAGAGACTGTTATATATTATGTTTATTTTTAGAGACTATTGTTCTCTTTAAACCTGCTCTGCAACTTGAGGAAAGCAATAATGCTTTCAAACAGAACTGAAATTTACAGAAGCAAGACATTGCACGTTTCTGTTACAGTAAGGGGCTGTCTTATGAAAAATCTCTTAAAAATAAGTTTGACTTTGACAGGAAAGAAAAAAACTGGTAAGGAGAATCACAGACTGCTTTAGGGCACGCAGATTGAAAACCCGTGCACCTTTTATGAAGAATGTAATGACATTTGTGAGTGCGACCTTCAGCATCTCATGCTTTTTAAAAATAATTGCTTTTGAAGTGCTGAAAAAGCAAACTAGTTTCCTTTAGTTCACTTTTTTCCCCAAGACCGACCTACTCTGTGACTCAGTGTCCTGCTCATACAAAACTAGCGTGTTCTGTAAGCATGCGATTGGAAAGGCAAGATATCCTTTCAGAGGTAAATGGTTAGAGTAAGTGAATTGGAGTATGTTTCTATTCTTTTCTTAATGAATGTAATATAAACCAATAAGAGAATTACAAATTATTTTGGTTTTAGCATAGACCAAAGCTATAATACAGCAAGTTTCAATTATAACATATTGAAATACTTGGGAGAAGTATGTGGTTTAACCAGACAAATTGTAAAACAACTACTTTCCTGTATTTTGCAAATTGGTAAGCAGATTCAGGGAAAGCCACACATTTTTTGTTTGCCCTGTTTTCTTTGTCCTCCTCTATGTTTCCATTCCTAGCTACTTTGCAGGGATGAAATAATGGTTATTGCACGGGCCGCCTTTCTTCTTTTATGTACCTTGTGGGTTTATCTCACGCAGTTACCATCAAACGGACTGGAGGATCGTGGTTTCCAGGGGTTGGGACTTCAAAGCATCTCTGCAAACCCCTAATTTCAGCCCTCACGACTGAAATTGATGTCAGATGACACAGACCACAGCATCCTATTGACGTGTAAAACATGCCGGGGTTCTCCTCTTCCCCATTAATACTGGAGCATCACGGCTCGGTTCCACCCGAACTGAATGTTTGTAGGCAGAAAGAGATTCGTGACTAAATAAAAATTCAGAAACTAAAGCTGTCATTATATATTCTGCATTGCTGAAGCAGCTAACACATTATAACAGCTGCCAAATTACCTGTAATCAGCATCCACACAATAGAAGGCACTCTGCATACTGATGAAGTTGTGATTAACACCTATTAACAACATGGGATTTGTCAATGAAAAAGTAAAGATAATTCAGTGCGATATTCGGAACGAATTGCTGTCTGTGAAATTTCCTGACTTTGGACATAGTAATTTTAGGTTGTTGTCAGAAATTTGCTAACAGTTTAAAAACATGCCTTGAAAAACTGTGTTCATAACTGCTGAGAAAAGGAAAAGCGTTACAAAATCAAGCTTTAATGGAACAAGTAGTTGTTCTCCTCCTAGTCTTCCCCTCCCCCTTCTGACTATATTAAACCATAAACCTTTTTAGGCATGTCAGATCTCTTAATTTCCTTGGAATTGTCTGCTAGATTGTTTTTTCTGTCTCTTCCCTGATTTTATTCTGTATTGACAGTCTATAAAACTTGCTGTGGTAAGCTGTGATAGAAGGATGCACTACTTACTGTAATACCAGCCTTCTTAATCCCCCTGGAATGATGTAGAGAGCACACAGGCTTCTCTGTAGAAGAGTTATTAGAAGAAGCATGTCAAGAAAATTTGATTTTGCTTATTCTTTTTTTTTTTAATGCCCCTAAAAATCTCAGTGGATCAGTGGGGACACTGAAGAGAGTATTCCAATTATTTCTCATGTTGAATTTCCAGTCTAGGACTTGTCCTGGGACTTCATGATATGAAAGTTAGCTTAGAAACCTCTTCATGGGTTTTAACCAGCTTGGAGCCCTCGGGTAGTGTCTTGACTCTGGTAAAGTCACAGAAATCCATCTCTGGAATTTGTGTTTGTGATTTGACTGGATTGAGTTAAGGCTTGGTCTGAAAAGAAGCCTGGGTGTCGGAGGTGCTGGGCTTCTGTACTGGGCACTGGGGAGGCCCCACCTCGAGGGCTGTGGCCAGTTTTGGGCCCCTCACCACAAGACAGACATTGATGGAGCGTGTCCAGAGAAGGGCAGCGGAGCTGGTGAGGGGTCTGGAGCACAAGTCCTGTGAGCAGCGGCTGAGGGAGCTGGGGGTGTTCAGCCTGGAGACGAGGGGGCTGAGGGGAGACCTTCTCGCTCTCTACAGCTCCCTGAAAGGAGGGGGTAGCCAGGGGGGGTCGGGCTCTTCTCCCAAGGGACAGGCCAGGGGACAAGGGGAAACGGCCTCAAGTTGCGCCAGGGGAGGGTTAGGATGGATATTGGGAACAATTCCTTCCCGGAAAGGGCTGTCAAGCATTGGAAGAGGCTGCCCAGGGCAGTGGTGGAGTCGCCATCCCTGGAGGGATGGAAAAGCCGGGCAGACGTGGGGCTGAGGGACACGGGGTAGTGGGGGTTTGGGCAGCGTTGGGCTGATGGTTGGACTCGATGATCTGAAAGGTCCCTTCCAACCTGGGCAGTTCTATGATTTTCAATGCTTAATACTTAGGACGACTGCAGGGTGTTGCAGAAGCCTCTGTGGCCCTGAGGATTCCATGTCTCTGTCCTGTGCTTCCGGTGTCCTGCCTGATGTTAGGACGGGGAACGGGCCTGCATGGAAGCGGCTGGGAAAAAATGGTCAGAAAGCGATTCCTTCACTGCATCTTTCTTGAGAAGCCCGGCTGGGGGCAGATGCAGACTGCTTCCATCGACAGTGACCCCGGAGGTGTATTTCAACATCCTTTCTGTCAGGGAGATGCAATGGAGGTAGGTTTTATCTCAGCACTTCTCTCTCTGACGCTAATGTGGTGGTGAGAGCATGTGTAGGCCCACGTTCACTTCCCTTCTTTGCCTGGAGGGAGCTGAGGGTCAGTTCTCATCTCTCTGGGGAAAGAACCTACTCATTTTCAGGCAGTTTTAAGGCCAGAATGCTCTCCTTGCTCCCTGCTGAAGATAGACCTGAAGCAAATTCAGCACTTGTTGGTTACTGTCCAGGGAAATGATGTTATTTCAGTCAGATGAGGTCAGCCTATTTAGCGTGAGTTCTGGAAATACAGTATCAAATCTCTTAGCTGAGTTTGGCAACAAAGAAAATGAGCTTCTGTACAGGGTTTTGTGAAGAGAGGTATCAACAAAGCCTCTCTTAGAACACCCTCGCGGCGTTCTACTGAGACGTCTCGTTGTGGCAGAGATCCCGCTTCGTTCTGTTTCTGCAGCGTATTTTGTCAGGGTTTTTGAGACTCATCCATTAACAAAATCAGCTTGTCAAATCTCCTCATCGTGGTTTAGGAAAAGAATAAATTTAGCAATCGTTAAGTTATTTGAAGATTAGTCAGTCTCTATGGGAGGCTAGTATGTTCTGCCAGCAAAGCAGCATCATTACCCAAATGCGGGGTCTTTGCTTCAGCTGCCTAATCCTCACTGGTGCTCGCAGAGGCACACAGCTGCGGCTGAGAAGAATAACGTGAGCCAGAATATGTAAAACCAGAAGTCACATACAGACAACTCTAATGCAATGCTTTTTTTTTAATCATTAAAGAGTATGTAAATAAACAGTTGTGGGGTTTTCGGTTGATGTAAGGATGCAGCAGTTGAGATGGAAAATTTGCCATGCTGTGCATTATTCTTTTTTCCTGGTGAAATGACAACTGGCAGAACTCATGTGCTGCTCTGATAAGACATATTGGGGATAATTAGCTTGGGGTTTGGGGTTTTTTCAGTGTATACTATATAAGTGTGTACTATATAAGTGTATATGTAGTATACAGTGTATACTATATAAGATAGTGTATTCATCTGTCGCTAACGTTGAAGCTCAGAAACTGGAAAAATATGGTTTGTTAAGTTAGAAATATTTGAAATGTTTACAAGGGACAGGGAAGAGCTGGGTTTTGATACCAAGTTATTAGACAAATTTGTATTGATATAGGACTCCTGTTTTTTTATAGAGAGACATTTTACAAGTACAAAGAAAAATTATTCCCTAAAGTCCCTAGGCACCCATGTTAAAGGAAGATAAGCTGAAATCTTTGTATCTCCTGAGTTGTTCCATGAAAATGAAAGCTGATGGGTTTTGGACTAGAAGAATTCTTTAAACCTTGGAGGTCTGTATTTATATATGTGCAAAACCCCTTAAAAAGTGAAAGAGCACCATGGTGTAGGGTACTTTAGAGTGTCTAGTGCTGTAACCCGGCTATTCTCAGTGCTGCCAGGAATTAACACTGCTTCTCCGGGATGAGATGTTGGCTGAACTATGTAGAATTTATTGCCTCTTGTTTCTGTGGATTTGCTTCCCTTGGGGCTGGTGCAAGGTCCTGTCGCTGGACCTTGATGCCCCCTGAGGCCTGGGTAACTTGGAGCCCATGGAGATCGTTGTGAGCTTACGCAGGGAGAAAATTAGGAGGGCACTGGGGAGGCCCCACCTCGAGGGCTGTGTCCAGTTTTGGGCCCCTCACTACAGGAGGGACATTGAGGTTCTGGAGCGTGTCCAGAGAAGGGCAACGGAGCTGGTGAGGGGTCTGGAGCACAAGTCCTGTGAGGAGCGGCTGAGGGAGCTGGGGGTGTTCAGCCTGGAGACGAGGGGGCTGAGGGGAGACCTTCTCGCTCTCTGCAGCTCCCTGAAAGGAGGGGGCAGCCAGGGGGGATCGGGCTCTTCTCCCAAGGAACAGGCCAGGGAACAAGGGGAAACGGCCTCCAGTTGCGCCAGGGGAGGGTTAGGATGGATATTGGGAACAATTCCTTCCCGGAAAGGGCTGTCAAGCACTGGAAGAGGCTGCCCAGGGCAGTGATGGAGTCGCCATCCCTGGAGGGATGGAAAAGCCGGGCAGACGTGGTGCTGAGGGACACGGGGTAGTGGGGGATTTTGGGAGTGCTGGGTTAACAGGTGGACTTGGTGATCTTAAGGATCTTTTCCAACCCAAATGATTATGATTGTCTGATTCTGTCTGTGGAGAATGAGGGTAGATGTGCTCCAGAGAGAAGGAGAACGAGCAAAGTCCTTCAGACGCTGGGGAATGAGTGTTCATGTGCTGCCGCACGTGAAGAGCCACCTGGGCAGTGCCAGCAGTCTCCTGCTAGCTAAAGGGAATCAAGGCAAACCAAGGCCTGCAACAGGGAGGAAAGTGCTGCATAAAAGCCTGAAATTTCAGTTGCAGTTTCGCACAACAGTTCAAAGAATCATTAGTAAAATATCACGAGGGAAGTATGAAGAATCATTGGTAACCAGAAGAACACTGGTCTTAGACATCTCCAGTTATGCAGGGGAAAAAATGAGTAATTTTGCCTTCTTCTTGTTAATAGACCCACCATGAAGCTGCTTGTTTTCTGAGGGTTTTTAAAAGGGAGGAAAAATGGCAGTAATGCTGCAGGGTGTCTTGCCAAGAGCACAGGCCTACACAGCCAAGTCTACGTGGTCATGCAATTAGTTTTTCCAGAATGAAAAAGACAGTTCAAAGGAGTAATAAGCACTCAGAATAAATTATGAGAGGGCAGTGGAAGCAGTGAGCTTCAGTGGATTCAACAGTAAATCAACAAAGTTGTAAAGGTATTATCACAAACATGTAAGTAAACCCAAGAGGTTCAGAAATATGTGTCCTTTAGGCACCCCCCCCCCCCCCCCCCCCGCCCCCCCCAGTTAGAGATTGTTAGAACTAAATTTCATCAAAAGGCAATGCTAAAAATCTGTTAAAATAGATATATTTTAAAAATAGGTGTTCAAGAAAACGCGGTGTGGAAGGAAAATTTCAGCAGTATGGTACACAGGTAGAATGGCAGTGCTTTCTGCCTGCTTCCACAGAAGTCTCTAGCCGGCAAAATGGCTACTTTGAGGTAGCCGTGCCTACATGAAGAGTCGTAGCCGTGCCTACAAGAGTCATGGCCGTGGACTTCAGTACCCCTGCTCTCGGCAGAGTTCTCCTGGGCACCCTCCCGTTCCATTTTGGCACGTGTGGTACTGCAAATGCACGGACACTTGACTTCCCATCAGCCTGGACATCTCTCAGGGGGTTATTCCCGTGATTCACCAAGAAACCAAGAGTAACGAAATTCTGTTCACTCATCCCTCACTCGCTTTCTTCTACTCCCTAAAACACGCTGGATCTCTAGTTCTTCTTTACATGCATAGGATTGGTCTTGTAGGATGAATTTTCCACTGAGAAAAGATAGAAAAATTTGCCATGGTTTCCTGCAAGCAATAAAGAAATGAGAGAGGGGATAAAATTTTGAATTAATAGCAAATAGCACTATTTGACTGTATGATTAAAATTTTGTGAGGAAGACAATTGAAAAATGTATCTGGGTGATCAGATTTTCACGATGGAGTAAAAAAAGTAACTCAAATGTAGTCACAGGCCTTCAAATCTCCGTCCAAAATATTTTAAAGGCTTCTGTTTGTTCTGCTGCCTTTCAAAGATTTGATTTATAATTATTATTTTTTTTCTGGTGAGAGGAAAAAACCGAACTGTAAATTTGTAAGTGCTTCACTTGCAATGTGCAGTATGAGTCGGGACGTTTGGCTGGTTCTAGAACACAAGGTCCTGTCCTTCCGAAGAAGCTTGGAAGCACAGTGCCTGGAAAAAAAAAGGCCACACAACTTGCCATTGAAGTTTTGTGTGTTCTTGTAGATGTTTAGATGAAGGAAAGAGTGGGCGAGGGTGTCTGTTGGGGCTCCTGGCTGCAGCTGAGCTGCTGCCCTGCGAGGCAGGGGAATCCCTGGGCCTTCATTAATGTGCTGTGGACGTTAACCTGCAATGTGAACGTCATCGGGAGTGGAATAGTGTTTCCGATCTTTTGCATAACTGTTTTGGTAGTACTTGAAGGAATAACCTTAAAGTGTCATAATTTCTACCAATACATCTTCTGAAATGCAGTAGAGTTTCAGACCTTGCAGGGAAAGCTCATGTCTCATCAGGGTGACTGTTTAAGTTTGCTGTTTTCTGCTCAGCATCTGAGTAACACGCAATAAAGCAATGCGGTTGTTTGGAAAATTATGTAAAACAATGAAATATGAGATTCATCCAGCAAATGGAGGTAAGTGTATTGCAGAGAAGGTGATTGATCTTCGGGTTTTTTTAGCGCTTCCAAGTTCTGTTTTCAAGGTGGTTTTACATTATTGAAAGTTCTCTACCTATTTTTCAAGGACTAAAGGGCTCAATATGGTTGTGCTGTGCGGTTCTTTGAGACTTTTTCTTTGTTGTTATTTCATTTTCAGTTTAATCCGCATTTTAAACATAAGGGACCAATTTTCCTGTGTGTTGTTTGGGTTTAGTTTTAGTTTGGTTTTTAAACCGTGTGTTGTCTGTCACCTGTGTGCTTTTAGAGGGAAATAAAATGCTATCAAAACAGAACGGCAGTGCTTCACATCTGCTTTGCACCTGGTTCAGAAGCTACAAATCTTAACACACTGTACACATCAGGCTCTTATTCTTCATTCTTGATAAAGAAAAAAGTTTTTTTTCCTTTTCATGGAAAATAGAGCAACTTAAAATATTTTTCTGTTTGTTTGTTGCTCTAGGTGGTTGCCAGATAAATCTTTACTTGTGTGTAGCTATAGCGGCAAACCTTTTTAAGACATGTCTTTGCTTTTGCTTGCATGGAACTCCATGTAGTTTTAAAATAAATAAAATCCAGGCTGATCTAAGCATGGTTTGTCATGTTTATTTTTGTAAGCAAAATAAACATGATGTGCAAGTACACACAGTCTGTGCCCTGATCTGATCTACGGACAGATGCCTGGTTGCGCGCTGTGATAACAAAACCAGAGGTATTAAAGGTAAACGTTTCTTTTACATAGATCATAACTAATGCATAGACTGAACATGCAGGGATTTTATCAAATTTGAGGAATTCGATAAATTGAGATACTGCAATCTGAATGCAGACTATTTGCACTAGTGTTAAATTTTTTAATCCTCTCTGGCTGTCAGGCAGATGGGGATGGTTCAGGAGCTCCCAGCACTGGCGTCCCTTGCCTTTTTGCCACGGGAATCTGTCTGCTCCCATCTGGGCAGAAGTGAGAGGTTATTCAGGTGTTGAAGTGGGAAGGAAACCAAATAGCAAGCTGGATTAAGTGGAATTTGCAAATGACTGGTAAATGGAAAAACCTTTACCTGCTAAAGAAACCTCGGGGGGAGAAGAGCAGGAGGAAGAGGAAGCTGTTGGAAGAGCACCGAGGGGTGGTGATGGCCGAGAGCTGACATCGGGAGATGAACCTTTGGGCAGGTTTTCAGTTTTGTACCCACCATTTGGTAATTTGCAAAAAAAAAAAAACCCAACCCAAACAAACAAGTGTGTGTGTGTGTCTGTGTGTGTGGAAATGCCATCTCTGTGTCTGCAGCCAGATATACTCCTTGGTTTAAAAAGTGTGTGATCCCATAAACTTCCTTCACACAGGGCTAGAACAGAAAAGATAATAATCCTTTCCTGCTTTGGAGGGCAGCTTCTGAGCTGTATGCAAGTCCGTGGCTTGTAGAAATCTTAAACAAAATTCATGTATTTCAGGAAACCTAAGTGAACTCACTCTGTCGCTATTGCTGATTGACTAGGAGCAGTGTGAAGGGTACAGAAACCTCATTATTTTAGGCTTTTTGTGTCACCACGCAATGCAAGACAATAAATTAATCAAAATAATCCTGAGAAAAGTCCGAGACCTATGCTTACTTTTTTGGAATGTATTTTCTCACTTAATTCTGTGTTCCCAAAGCAGCTTATTATACTGGATTTTCGTATAAAAAAGTAAGGCAATGCTTGTCGAGCTGGATATGACATTAAATAAAACCCCCACATATTAGCTTCACTTATTTTATAGCTTCCCGTTTGAATATGAAGGCAGAATTTATGCAACTGGAGTTAGTAACTAAAGTTTTGTTTATCCTTAGTGATTTTCTGTACTTGTGTTTTTGGTTTGGTTTTTTTTTTTTCCCTCTTCTAATTTTGTGATGAACTTGGCACCTTTGAAGAAAGGTACACCATTATTTAGCACACAAGGTTCAAACATTTTTTGTGTCTTTCAAACCTCTATTTTTATATTATTAGTGTTACTATTACTGTGCGGTATTTGAAGAATTTAGTGTCCTTTATCTTAGCAACTCTAGATTAATTAAGACTGAGACATAAAATGTATTTTGTCTTGCAGATCTTATTTTGCTTTAAAGCATTAACTTATTTTAAGAGTATTTCCATGTTATTCTCTCATGGAATATTTAATTATAGTAATATTTCAGAGATGAAATATATTTTTTAGTGCAATAGCATACTACAGCGGGACAAAGAGTGGTCAGCATCACAGCTACTCGTCTTCTGCTCCTTTATATCTCAGAAATATAGGCACCTATTCCTATTGGAAACGGGAGTTCAGTGGCTCTGTGCGAACACTTAGCCGTATACACGAGTTTCCTTATCATCCCTCTAAAGGCCGCCTTATGCCGAATCTGTGACTCGAAGGAAAGGTTGGTCAAAAGGAGTATAAAGACCCATAAACCTCGCAGAAAGTCCGTTCCAGCACTACTCTTTAGAGCTTTTTGTTTCACTTTTCCTCAGTTTAAAATAATAATAAAAAAGCACTTAAGAGATCTGTCTCTGCCTCCTTTCACTCTAGCCCAGATTTCTGAACTGGGTGTGTTTCTCAGCATGGCTCACTGGCCATTAAAGCTCCGGGAAACATGAAGAGCATTTGGGAAAGTCTCAGTAGGGCGATTTGGAAATAACGCAGGTGAACCGCAGTTTGCTTATCCTGTATTGTAGGGTCTGGGGGGTGGCTGGTTAGCGTTACGAAGTTGCAGGCTCATTGCGTTTATAGTTCAGAGTTAATACATAATTTGGAAAATAACTGGCGTTAAAATAATGATGATATATAATGATTAACTGATTAAAAGCATCAATTATCAATTTGTATAATTTTTACGAATTTTTCATTGCTTTCAGGTTCAATGTTTAATTTTTTCTCTTGCCCATGTTTTAATACGTTTTACCTGCCTCAAAATAAAAAATTGTTTCCTGTTGCATTGGGGAGGGGGAAAGGTATTCTTAAGAAGTTGTTGAGAGGACTTTGCAGTTGCCTCTAGAAAAAAATCGAAACCACTTTAGATTAAATTTCAGTGGTGATGTTGTGCTGAGTTTGTGAGAAAAGCAATGAGTTTCACAGGATGTGCACAGATGGATCCCTGCACCGCTTCTCCGGTCCCTGCTCTTCTGTTTGTGTCTACCCGTGTTCAACAGAGTGACTCGCCAGCGCTGAATCCCAGATTTAATCGTCTGGCTTCTGGCGTTTAGATGGGAATGAATTAATCTGGTCGGTGTCTGGCAACTTGTGTCATCACTGAGACCTTTAAGTATTAGTCTTTTTTTTTTTTTTCTGTATTTTGCTTTTGTACGCCGAAAGAACCGATATGAGGTATTGCGTGGTTAAGAGATTGTTAACATAATTTGGCTTAGTTTAGGAGTGAGACAGTGATGTTTCCCTGCAGGAGCTGTGGAGAGGAGGGGTTGTGTGCAGGACAGAGCTGGCCCTAAGGTCGCTGAGTGGTGGTGCTGGGCTGCAGCCGACGGCTGGACACGTGGCACACGCCAAGGGGAGCTCTGGCAGGTTTGAGTTTGCCTTTTGAAGAACAGGAGCCAAATCAAGCAGAGCGCAGTTTTGTCAGTCTGATAGCACCGTGAGGCTGGTGTTGAGGGTGCGGGAAGAGAGGAGGGGTGGTACATTTCTGTGGGTAATTCCCTGTACTGTCCTAGTGGGAACAGTTATGCTGACGTGTCAGTGCCAGCGCAGGAAGGACACGGAGCTGCTGGAGCGGGGCCAGAGGAGACCCCGGAGCTGCTGGGGGGGCTGGAGCCCCTCTGCTGGGAGGACAGGCTGAGAGAGCTGGGGGGGGTCAGCCTGGAGAAGAGAAGGCTGCGGGGAGACCTTCCAGCCCCTTCCAGTCCCTGAAGGGGCTGCGGGAAAGCTGGGGAGGGACTCTGGAGCAGGGAGGGGAGCCGTGGGACGAGGGGGAAGGGTTTGACACTGACAGAGGGGAGACTGAGATGGGATCTGAGGCAGAAATTGTGTGCTGTGAGGGGGGTGAGCCCCTGGCCCAGGGTGCCCAGAGAAGCTGTGGCTGCCCCATCCCTGGAGGGGTTCAAGGCCAGGTTGGACAGGGCTTGGAGCCACCTGGGCTGGTGGGAGGTGTCCCTGCCCAGGGCAGGGGGTGGCACTGGGGGGGCTTTGGGGTCCCTTCCCACCCAAACCAGTCTGGGATTCTGTGATTCTCAGTCAAACCTGTAGCTGTGGGCTGTGCTGAAGGTAGAACGTGTGTTTTACAAGCAGAGAGTCAGGTGTCAGGAACAGGGTTTGGTGAGAAAGTGCTGAGTGAGTACCTGGGGAATTGGCCGGATCCTGAGGAAGCACAGCAGGAGCGTGAGCCGTGTGCCCTCCGTGTCACCGTGCTGCCGGGTTGGGGTGACAGGGAGGAGCAGTGTTAAGGGCCACTGATCGGCAGTGTGCCACCAACCATGCAGAACTGGTCAAAAGCAGGATCTGTGCCCGATGCTGTCTCCGGAGCTGTTTGGACTGTGTGCAATGTTGTGCCAGGCACGGGAAACAGCCGACGTTATGCACACACAGACCAGCCAAGGTCATTTAAATCGGGCGTGAAACAGCAAAACCAGCTTGAGTAACCAGCAAGTTGTGGATTGCCTTTCTGCAGGCACTTGGTGATACATGAAACCCATTTCGAATAAACAAACTCTTTGTCTAAAATGCAAGAGCTTGAGTTAGTCCGTAAGTGCACTTCTGTGGAAAGGCAATAATTATTTGCATAGAAGTATTTCATTAAATGAACAGTGTATTGAGTGGGTTAAATTTGCAGTGGTTCTTGACACTTTTTACAGGTTTTTCCCATCTTAAGAATGACAGCAACGAATGCATTTTGCATAGCTATCGACATGCTCTCACTGCACATTTACTTTTTTAAACAGAATCTTTTCCCCTGAAATTACTCAACGTTGTGGACTAAGTCTTTAACTTAGCTCTGTTGCTTGGAATCATCCTGGCACTAGAAAGTAATTTTAAAATTGCCTGAACTGGACCCTCGGGATTTTCTTTGCTGCGATTGTCCATCACTGCTCATGAGCCCCTCACCTGCCGCAGAGTGGCAATCCGATCACCGACAATAGAATAGCGCTCTTTGATTTGAAGATGCAAATGCAGTTAGGATAGAATAACGAGTCAGCTCCTCGATCGTGTAGGTGGTGGCAGCACCACTGACTTCAACGGACCTGTGCTATTATACATCAAGTGAGAATTTGACTCAAAGCCTTCCTAATGAACTCATTTAACTCCTGCGACTCAGAAATATGACTTTTTTTCTTACTGTATCATAGAGGGTGAGGTGTATTTAAAAAGAGTTAATTAACCTGTCTAAATTTGATCATTTGACTAATAGATGTTCCTGTTCATTTAGGGATGAGGCAGAATCATTGTGCTTTCTAATTAAGAATTTGAGGCTGTGTGCCCATTTGAAGTATGTAGTGTTTGGATTAGAAGGGGAGATTTGGAAAGAGAAAGCAAGCCAGCTGAACACTTAATAGAAAGGAACTTGGCCAGGAAGGACACATAAGCATTGCGGGTTGTTACTGCAGGATAACAACAAATAGATGAGAGACTCTGCTTTTATTCCATGTGTTTTGCAGTGGTCCTGCCATGGCGGGTTTGCACACCTGGTGTTTGCCTTCTCTTTCACATCTGCTCCTCTTTCGATTTCCTTCTTTCTCTTCATTCTCCCTGTGAGAAGTGAAGCTGTGGGAAGGCTGGGTTTAAGGTTATTTCTTTCGAGAGAGCTCTGATTCATCCCACCTCCGCCTCCAGCTTAAATAAAGCATTTACAATATAATTCTGATTTTTATTCCCCGCCTCCCCCCCGCCTTCCCCGTTCTCCCCAGTCCCCTGTGCCTGAGAGCTCAGCGCCTCCTTGTCTCCTTTACTCAACTCACCACCTGCCGCCCTGCCCTTGGTATGTGCTTTACCAATACCAGTGCTTCCGTGGCATTTTTCTGAACGATGGGGAATTCTTTATTTCCCTCCCAGTGGGCAACTTGTTTTCCCTTCGACTCAATCTGAGCTACTGTTGTCTCTCTCTTGCCCCCCCCACCCCCAAAACCATCGTCTTGTGCTCTATGAGCTGAAGTGCTATTGCAGATGCTGTCCCTGCCTCGCTCCCGGCTCTTCCTGAGTGGTTTCTTCTGATTCCCTCTGTGTGCTCTGGCCTTCTTCCAGCCACTCCTCTTCCCCCTGCCCATCCTCTGCTCTCCTGGGTGCTCCGGAGCTGCCGGGAGGGGGTGCAGGGCAGCAGGGATCAGGCAAAAGCTTGATGATGCTCTTCCTTTGGGAGCTGATCATGGCCATCCTGGTCTGAAAAATATGCTGTCTCTGGCCACTACTGTCATTATTTCTTGTGTTTGCCTTTTCCTTACGTCAAATTGAGCTTAATTTGTGCTTTTTAGAGCCACTTTCGCTCTGCATCCTTGTTTTGATGATTGTTGATGTTGTTTTGTTGTTGTTGATCTTATTTTACAGAAGTTTGCTGTATCGAGAGCTTTGTAGAGAATGTTTTTTTTCATTTTGTTAGTAACTGAAAAAGTGAGATTTGAAAAGAGTTTTAAAGTACAGAGTGAATAATCACTACCCTTCTTCTTCCCCATATCATTGCTGATTTATAGAGGTTTTCAGACATCTGTCCTGTTTTCCCCTCGCTCATCATCTTCCCAAGCTGGAGAATCCCCGTCTATTTCGTCTCGCCTCGGAAGAAGCCAGGTTTTGTACTCGTGATCATCTGTTCCCAGCACTACTAAAGCGTCTTCAATTAGGAAGGACCAAAATTTTGTGCATCCCTCAAAATGTAGATACACCTTGACTTACCCGGCAGCACAGCGATGTTCTGTTACCTCTCTGCTGATTCTTGGCCTTCTGGCTGTGTTCTTGGATGCCTGCTGAGCACTGGCTCTAGTTTGCACGTTGTTATTCTGGCCAGTAACTGGAGAGAATGTGTCAGTGCACTGACAATTGCAGGTAGGCAAAAATGCAAACCATGGGATTTGGGTAAAATACTGCAATTAATAGACTCATGTAACTGAGTTTATCAGCTCATGGTCATTAGAGATCACTGAGATGGGAGCGTTTAGAAGGCTGATTTGTCAGGCTAGTTCTAAACTCCAAATCTAAACGTTACTAAGCTAGGCAGTCGCTAAACCCCTACGTCCCGCTCATAGTTTTTGTGCATTATTTGTCTTTGTCACTGTTTATTCAAAGCAGTTCGCGGAGGCCATTATTAACGTTCTCTATGATTGCAGCTGTCAACTCTGCAAAACTAAATTTTTAGAAAATTTCAAATTTGTGAGTTTTAGCAACATAGATCATAAAAAAACCCCCCAAAAACAAAAACCAAAAAACGTTGAATTACTGGTACATGGGTAATGTCAGAAGAATTTTGGTTGAGGTTAAGGACCAAAAGGCAAAGAACACTTGCCGTGATGGATCTTCAGTTGCTGTAAGTTTTTGTAGTTGTAATTTCAGGCCACTGGAGCTATAAAAGTTTACACTGGCTGAGAAACTTGTTAGGTTTTAAAAGTACATCAGCACAACCAGATTCTGTAAATACGGCATTTCAGCAGCCAGGAATAGGATCAGTTTAAGCTGATTTTCTGTAATGAGCAAGTGAAACATTTTTGGTGGGAATTCTGAATATGATGAGCGCTTTAGAATAAATAAAAAAAATTTAGGCACGTTGGGCATCAATTTCAAATATTTTGTCTATGTTTCTTAACATACACATACACACATATGTATTTATGTTAGCGATATGTATTTCTCTCTCTCATTAAATTCAGTTACATCAGTGTAACTACAGTATTTTACCCAAATTTCATGGTTTGCATTTTTCAAACCTAAAATTGTCAGCATATATATGTAAATAATATATCCAGATATATGCGGAAATAGATGTTTTCAAGTAGAGATGGAAAGCTGTGTTAAGAAATTCTTACTAGAACATCAGAGTTACTGTATACAGCATTTTACATATGCCAATGAGACATGAGGCATTCAAAGATTTTAAAAAATTGAGGAGGGGAAGAAAAAGAAAGTGGCAGCAGCTTGCTAACAATACTTAACAAAGTACTTATAAGTTTTGTGGGGATGTTTTTTAATGGGAAAAAATACTTTTTTGCATTCAAAATAGAAAGAATTCAAAAAAGTGAGTTTAAAGCATCAGCTAATGGAATATGGCATCTGGCAATACTGCCAGACTTGCAAGGAAGAGAGTGAAGTTGCTATGGCTTCAAACAAAATGTTGCAGGTTCTTCGGTGATCTAAAATACTTGTGTTTAATTTAAAACAACTCTTAAGAAAAAAAATTTAATTTTTCCATTTTCTACTGCATCAACCTGAAATTGTCCCCAAGGGGAAGAAAAAGTCAGTTACTTGGAAAGTATTTTTGAAAATTCCTAATGAGAGTAAATTATTATAGTTTTTCATTTAAATTTTATCTGTCTCTGTTTCGTTATAAAGGGCTGTGAAGCCGTTATCGATATGGGTATGCAGCTGTTTACAAACTCCTTTAATGCTGTCAAATCGGTAGTAAAGATTTGACTCCTGTGTAGAACTCAGCTATAGTATATTCTGATCATATTGTAAATTTTGTTGGCCTCAGAATTGTCGTTACCTGATTTCTACAACTATTGTTCTAATTTTCCACATTTGTTTCCTTTAGTCATGCGGCACAAGCTCCATTACATCTGCACATTGCAATCACAACTGTTTGCAGAATTGACAATGTGGAAGCACATCTGAAAATGACGGGCACAGATTTTCTACTCATGCTACCCATAAGCCACTACAGCTGCACATACTAATAATTTAATTGCAAAGTTGGGATGGTTCGTCTCTACAACAAACTGAATTTTCTTGAAGTAAGGAGCTAGGAATTGAAACGAAATCATATTATACAAAAATACATAAGGTATTTTAGCTAGCGCTTAAGAATGTCTCCTCTAAAAAGGGAGCTCATCACCTGGAAGTGACAGCTGAATAAAAACACCTAGTCTCATCAGATCATTAAATAATTGCAATCTGCTAATGCGATTCAGCACAAAAAGCCGTGTGTGACTGTAATTTGATGAGGAAAGAGAGAAAAGGAGGTGGCAGCTCAGCCCCACGGCTTGCCGGCAGCGCTGTGCCCTGGTCCCCTCTTCCCGAGCCCTGCCGAGGAGCTGGGGGCTGAGCAGCTGGAGGGCGAGCACGCCGCAGGCCGTGGGAAGCTTCCCTTGTGTTTTGCCAGTCAGAAAAGAAAAAACCCCAACCTTCAACCATCCAGCACAACTGCAGAAAAGAGCCCCCAGAATTACAAAGTGCTCAGGAATACGTCAAGTTGGAAATGTGAAAGCGGTCTTTAGAAGTAAAAATGATGCAGAAATAGCCTGTCAGAGCAGTAAGAAAGGGGTAAAGAATCCTTGAAGATGATGTTTGACCAGTTTATGAAGTAGATTAAGCAGTTTTTCAGGTAATAGGCAGCTGGAGTCCATGTCTGGGGGTTCCCATGCTGTTTCTACCCTACAAAATACTGAATTGTATTGAAGGCACACTTAAAATACACTCCAAAAAGTAGGGATGCCACAGAAATGCCCGAGGGCTAATCTGTTTAATATTAAAGATTTTAGTTGAACAACATAGTTAAAAATACAAACACGAGTTGTGTTTTTAAAAGACTTTCTAAATCAGTATTTTGGAGCTTGGCATTGTACTACGCTGGATGCCTCTATCCCCACAGCTTTGTGGAAGTTCGGGGTGTCAGCCCCGCGTGCAGTTGTCTGTTCTTTCATTTCTGATTGGGTTTGATTTAATTATGTTAGGTTTCTTTGAAACTGCCAAGTTACTCTGTGTGATAATACAGATCCCTTATGCATAGGGGGTTGCAGACTTTGCATAAATATTCAGAAAGGGAATTTTAATAAGCAGATTTACTATGCGTGCCAGGAACAATAATTTACAACCTAATACCGACCAACTGTGTTTCAGGACACAATTAGTGAATTAGGTGTCAGCACTTACAGATTTCAGTGATGGTTATGTACTCTTTGAGAAGTCTTCTAAGCTCCTACATGCTATTTAGGTACCTAATTATTATAGGAAATCTGCCTCCTGATTTTTAAATCTGTTCGGTATCATTAAAAAAAAGTCAGTAAATAGGAGGGCAGCTTGCTAGCAGTATAAATCACAGAAATTAATTTATAAGAAATAGAATCCCAGATTGGTTTGGGTGGGAAGGGACCTCAGAGCCCCCCCAGTGCCACCCCCTGCCCTGGGCAGGGACACCTCCCACCAGCCCAGGTGGCTCCAAGCCCCGTCCAACCTGGCCTTGAACCCCTCCAGGGATGGGGCAGCCACAGCTTCTCTGGGCACCCTGGGCCAGGGGCTCACCCCCCTCACAGCACACAATTTCTGCCTCAGATCCCATCTCAGTCTCCCCTCTGTCAGTGTCAAACCCTTCCCCCTCGTCCCACGGCTCCCCTCCCTGCTCCAGAGTCCCTCCCCAGCTTTCCTGGAGCCCCTTGAGGGACTGGAAGGGGCTGGAAGGTCTCCCCGGAGCGGAGGGAATAGCGTATACGTGCAGTAAACAGGTGAGGCATAGGATTGACTTTTAAATGCTACGAAGTGCTTTGTTCTGGTCTCACAGGAGTAATTGCAGTGTGGAGCCCTTTACCTGTAGGGCATGAGGTCCCATTGACCACTGGTCATTGCTCGCTGGCCACTAGCTGCAGGAGGTGCCAGGTCCAGCTTCCAACAGACGAAACCCTGTTTGTGTAGGGAGAATTGCAATCCCAGAGGTGGAGATGCTCAAAATCACTAACAATTATTCAACAACTCTATTTTTTTTTTATAGACATAGTTTGTTCTGTCATCAATCATTTCCCCGACCTAGATTACAGGAGGAAGAGAGGCTTATTTTTCAGCATGACTGAGAACCAGTTCATATTACTTTAGGGAGTCTGACTAATAATTCGCGAGCGAGAAGCTGGAGTGATCTGAAAGGTTCAGGGAAAGAGAGTACTTTTTCTTTATGAGTTACTGAATATAAAAGACTGATTATGTCTTTTGTTTTTGTGGGGGACAGAACTCATCATCGCAACAAGACCAACACCATCAATCCGAACAACAAAAATATTCTGTCATAGCTTGAGGTTGCATAGTTGTTCAGCTCCTTTCTCTAGAGTGAAATAATCTGATGTCGTATTGAGACTGCCACTAAGAATTGTTAATGTATAATTTATCCTTGCAATTAAAAAGCATTTTTAACCAAGTGTCACAACACAGTGACAAGTAAATTAGGCTGTGATTTACATTACAGTGCTTTGCGGCTTGATTTAGTGTCACTCTGGAGGAACTGACAAACAGCCCCAGCGGAGGAAGACAGTGCTTTCCGTACAGAATGAATTCATTTCCCATGTGTTAGCAAGGATTGAAAGATAGTTGCTGCCTGCTACTGAAACAATGATTCATATTTCTTGTTTGTTTTCTAAAATGTTAAGCAATACAATAGCAAACTTTAGACAGAAAGAATACTCGGGTCAGACACAGTGATGGATAACTCGGTGTTTTTATAAAATAAAACTTGGTTTAATACCTTAAGGCTTTTTTTCTTGTTGTAGGAAGAAAGAAAGATGAATTTGTTTATTTTATATTTTCCTTAGGCATTGCCTAAAATTGGGAGCTTTGGATTGTCAGCATATGAAGTGAGGTTAAATGCTGCTGAATGAAACTCACCAAATGCAAGTTAGGTGGAACACTATTGCCGTTGGATTGAGGAAAATACAGTCCCTTAAATATCATCAGTCTTATCGAATATTCACTAATGAGTATTTCGAGATATCATTCACTGCTGGTTTTGGATGCTTCCATTTTTAGTCGTCTTATCTTCTTTCCAATGAATAAAATAACATTATAGAAAATAACTGTGAAACTATAATGCTGGTGAGATTTTTGTTGAGGGGAAAAGGAGGAAAGAATTCCCATACAATGAGCTAAATGAGTCAGTCATTCTCCTCATTAGCTATAGTTAGCTGTTTCTAGGGAAACTGTACCAGCAGTGGTGCAGTGAGATTGCCCAGTTTGCTCCATCGGTACTTGCTCTGCTCCAGCGTCTGGAAGCAGCTGCATGAACTCCGGGGTGTGCTGGCGGTGTCAGGAGCGTTCTCGGTCCGGGGGGTGACAGGGTAGTTGCAGTCACGAGAGGTGGTTAAGAAAGACCGTTCCTGCAGCGGGAAGGAACTTCCATTGTTGTGAGATATTCACAGTCTTCGATCCTTTAATCCGCACTTCTTCCCTCTCCTCATGNGGGGGAAGGCAGATTCAATTGTTGATTAATTCTGTACATTTCATGGACATGTTGTGCATCACTCACACAGTTGCTGGAGGTACCAGATCTTCAGGAAAGCGTCTGTGCAAGTGGATGGCGTTCGGTACTTCCCTGACGGCTCGCTTCTGCAGTGCTCTTCAGCTGCCTGTAGCCAAAGGACAGAGCAAGGAGGACAAATACCGTCAGAGTCCACCCACGACTGTTATGTTAAAACAAGCTTTCACAGTCCTTAAAATCAGCAAAACATTTTGTTTTATTTTGTTTTACAAATACATCTTGTTGGAAGTATAGAAGAAAAACGCATTATGATTTAACTGGGTCGTCTTTTTTTATCTTGCACTGCAAGAAAATTATCGTTTGGAAAGAGGTGGTGGTGTAGGGAGGAAGAATCGTGTGTGTGCGTAGGTAGCACGTTAAGCATTTGTGGGCGCCTTGGAGTGGCTTTAGCAGTACTCTGATACAAGGGAGGAGGTCCTGCTGTAGAAGACAAACGCGTTATGATGATTACATACAAACAGTTGTTAGGAGAGATGGTGGGACCCTGGCGTATTTGAATGCTTGGCCAGATAACATGAAGTGGATCTGGTGTCCGTGAATTGGTAGCGTACTTTTCTCTGTAACCAAACCTTGGAGAGGTGTGTCCTGCTTGGCACTACTGGAGGAGGTTTGGAAGAGCCAGTGGGCAGAAGCTCTTCCAGGTGGGATCAAATGAGGTTTGTGCCTTTGTATCGGCTTGTCTTGTGTCTTGCTCTGTGACTCGCATTCTGCCGTATTCAGGTGAGCTCCCTGAAAACAAGGCAGGTCCGTGTGCTGGTTGCTTGCTTTTCTGCAGGTAGTCTTGGTTTTACGTCATGAAGGGGGGGAAGATCCCTCTGCGGTACAGGGGTTTTTCTCCCCAGCTCCTCTTATGTCCCCTTCAACAACAAAAAACTGACAACAAATCTGTCTCGTTCAAATGGTTGCAGAGAAGTTAAAAAAGGTGACACTAATTCCACATTCTAAGCACATTAACTGCCTTTCCCAGTCAATTATCACAGCAGATGTTCATACACAAATGACAAACACACAACATCAGCTGTAAACCAGTAGGTGCGAGCTCTGCAGGACTTGCTGCGACCTGCTCGCTCTAAGGTCGCAACCTCTGAAGAGCCTGCAAGGAAAGAAGTGTGTTTCACAGTTCACAAAAGCTAGTTGCAAATCAGAGTCTGAGCAAATGATGTCAGTTTTGGCAAAAAATGTAATCCTTTATATCACGAAGTGGTTTGGCATTACCATGACTTGGGCTCAAGTGCCAGCTATTGTACAAAATACAGATAGTAAGCGGACAGGTCTACTGCCCAATGGTATTTCCAAGAACTTTTTCTTCATGAGGGGTTACCGCTGCTGTTCTCGTTCACCTGCTGTAGCCTTTGTACCTTAATAAAGGGTCCTCAAAGATCCTGAAACAAATTGACTACATTTGGAACACATTACATGGCTTTTTTTTCCCCAGGGAACATTAATTGAGCCCAAAATACAGATTCTTAGCTGGGACTTGCTGTCTAAGATCTCGTTAGACAAAGGTCTTGCACGCCAGAAGAAGCATGGCCTCAAGAAGGACAGATGGTGTTTCTGGTGAAGCTCAGGTGCAGCAGCGGTGTCTCCTGAGTTCTCAGGCTGGTGGCTGGAGAACTTTGCATGCACTGTCAGCCAGAAATGAAAGCATCAAAAAGTGAATTTTCCTTCCTGAGGGAGTTTCCTTCCGTTCCTGCGCGTGCTGTCGGTGAAGTCAATAACAGGGCTGGCTCCACAGCTGCAAGTTCAGTCCTTTTGGTCTTGCCTGTCAGAAAGTCAGGGAGCAGAGCAGTGGTGGGACGGAGCGAGAGTGGTTACGATACACTGATAGGTCTTTATGAGGAGAGCTCTGCACTCCGTCACCGTGAAGGGAAACACTTCTGTGACCTGCCCAACAAGAACAACATCCATCTTTTTGCACATTTTGTAGCTCCTGGAAGTTACTGATTCTAAAAAAGTTTTCTTGGGTTCTTTGCTTTGTTTTTTTCCCCTCTCTCCTTTGAATTCTCATAGGATTCTTCTTTGGATGTTGATGACCTAATATGTTGAAAAGATACGTAACGTAAATGGAGCGGTGCCCCTTTGGTACCTTTTTTCCTGGGTGATCTGATATAAAGTAATAGAGGCATAAATCCAGATGTGTGGTAAGCTTTGTAAAGAGAGAATTTCATACTGAAAAGCTGGGTCGACCAATGCCTCTTCTTTCCCAATTTTGGTATTAGAAAGATATATTTTGTATTAAGAAGAAAGTAGGTAAGTCCTCCTTTTGAAAGCTATGAATTATTGTTGAGAGCACAGAAGCCAGGTTTGATATTGCTGATTTTTATAGATGTAATTTAAAAGGTAGCCAGACTTTTTGATTTTCTGGGCTTAAATGAATGAGATAGGGTTCCTTGTACTGTGTTCTCCTTGGTAACTTGCACTCGTCTTGACTTGTGCCCTCTTCTGTTTCTCTCCATGGCAGAGGTCAGCATTACAGAAAACCTCTCTTGCTGAAGTGATTGTATTGTGCTATTGATTTATGCATTAAATATGTCTGTGTTATTGTCCGATGTAAGCTAGATGATATAAGGGGCGCTACCTGAATGTATATTGTTTTCTCAAGGTACTTGAGAAATAATTGCATCTGTACAGTGCTAGTACCAGAAAATGTGAAAAAGCAGAATATGGGTAGCAATAAATAGAGAGAAAAGGAAAGTCTTGTAGCGTGTCTTAAGGACTGAACAGAGGAGCTGCTGGCAAACTGCTGAGGCGAGGGACGGATGTATTTCTGGTGTTTGTGTGTGACAGAGAGACGGAGATATTGGTGGACTTACGTTTAACACTGTACTTATAAGAACAAAATACAAGAAATATTACAAGAGGCTCTAGTTTAACTGTCTGGAGGCACAAACTGGTGTCTCCGTCCCTTTATTCCTGCTTTACTCTAAAGAGCTAAGAACCGCGTGGCATTTAGTGAGAATTAGCTGCTTGGAGCTGAGCTTGATACTTCCATCAGACTGCGTGTGGTTTGCATGTTTGTATACAAATAACCTCGTTATCTACTGCGATTTATTTTAGGGGTGTGAGCTCGTTTGCTGGTGCAGTTAGGGCGGGTTAGAAAGAGAAAAGATGCAGTGGGAAGGGAACAAAAAATGAAAGCGGTGAGGCAGGGGACTTCAGGAGACACGTGATGTGGCAATTGCAGGAAATAATCCTCCTGGAAAAAAGAAAACACGCTTATTACCAATGGAAAGCCCAAGGTGCCTGGGGCTGATAAAGCGTGTAAAAGAAAGAAAATGACAGTGCCTTTGAGTTTTGCGCTACAAAGGAGGTTACGGGACCTTCGGCACAGGGCATGGACAAAGAAGGAGGAAGCAAAAGGAAGGTGAAGCAATTTTCTCTCGGGATTGCTTGGCTTGTTTCTATTTAGTGTTTTAAAATACAGACTAAATGCACTCATTGCACTGCTACAAGTATGGTTATAAGCCGTGAAAATCAAGAGGGAAGTTTCTGAGATAGGTTTCTTCCACACCAACAATTTGGGAGGGTGATAGGGGAGAAACAGGCATTTAAGAATTAATAAACAAAATATTTTACAAAATATATCAAAGCAGATATAATTTCCAAGCCAGTTTATTTTGAATTGAATATATCACGCATTGATAATTTTTACTTAACCTCAGCTCAAGCAAACTAGAGTGCATGCTCTTTCCTAAAAATTGTTAGATTATTCTTAAATTACAGGAACATTTGCCATACTGTTGGCATATGACAGGAGCTTTACTTAGAGAAGACGTACGGCGAGTACCTTGTTGAGTTATGTGATTATATGTCCTTAAAGCTGTTTCATATGTGGTTCATGCCAGGGAGTCTGAAGGCATTTAAGTTTGTACAATGCAAAGACAGACAAAAGAAGGAAAGGGTTTGCATTATTAGTATTTGTGTTTTAGTCAGTCTTGGGAACAGCAGAACACTGATTTGGAGGGAATAAAAACTTGATAAGTGTTGGGATAAATCGTTTAACTAAGAAATTGGTATTAAGTGATATGAAATCGTGCTTCTGTACTCTCAGATTCACCAGTTTGTTTCTACGTCCTGGTCTTTCAGTCTTTTCCAAGTAAGTGACTTTGTCCTAAAGTTTCTCCGCTTGCCCCTCTGGCATGCAGTGGAGGTCCTCAGCACTGTGTTGTAAACACGCTGACAAGTTGCACCACAACTTCTCAGTGCCTGAAGAACATGGAATTGCAAACCATGACGTGATGTCTTGGGCACCGGAAGGCTCCGGGCTGGGCCACGTGCCGTGCCGGGAAGGTCCCTCTGGGGGCAGCGGGCACCTCAGCCCCTCTGGCTGGAGAAGCCACTTTCTGAGTAGCAGAGATTGATGCCGAGTGTGAAAACAGGCGACGAGGTAGATAAACCTCAAAAAAAAAAAAAAATCGGTGATGTAAGCTATTTGATTGTAGACTGAAGCAGAGTGGGGAATGGTCTGGTGGTTGGCATGGAGGTGGAACCCACCCGCAGAGCAGAGACCGAGGGAGAGGTCTGCTGTCTCCCAGCTGACAGCAGTGCCTGGCTGGACGAGCGTGGTCCATCTGCTCCCATCCAGCTCAGAAAAGGGCTGCAGACAGCACACATGGGAGCAACGTGACATTTCGTAGATGTTGCGGGAGGAAGAGATGCACTTTACTCATAGAGAGAAGCAGCAATACATTTATTGATATAAAACAGAGATTTAACAAAGTTTGACGGTAAATGCAACAGTGTTTTAACAAGATTTGGGATGGCGAGGCACACTTGGTTATTTACTGCACCGAGGCCAGGGTCAGACAAGCTCTCAGGGAGACCTTCCCGTTGAGTCGCGAGGCTCAGAAGGGACCCCCAGCTTTCTAAACTCCTCCTCAGAGGGGAGTCTGGGTGCGACTGGATCCAGTCCTGGTCCCAGACTTGGTCAACGGTTTATTTCTAAAGGATTAGATATGCGCAGTCAGTCCTTTGTATCACTTAGCTAAGATTTCAAAGTTTACATGCTGTCAGTCACTTACTGAGGATCTGTTGTGGCAAGGAGTCTCCCCATCTCGAGAAGTAAAAGTAACCTTGAGCAGCGTTCCTCCTTGAGGGGAGATCCTGCGCAGGAGAGCTCAACGGGCTTTTGGGCTGTTCACTCTTTATGGGGGTGAGATGACTGACCTATAGTCGTATTTGCCTATTGACCACAGTACCGGCATTGCTCAAGTTGGCCCTTGGCTACTGTGTTGTTGCCTGTCTCCTGGAAACCACGTTGAGCCCGGTGCAGCCGTCACAACTACCTGCCCCCATTGTGACCACCACGGGTGGTCATCGCTTGGGCAGAGTCACTGGAGATACCGGGCAGGCTGGCGTCTGGGCAGGGGGAGCACACCGCCGCAGGAGAGCGGAGGTGAGCTGGGGCAGGCAGGCGCTGGTCGCTGCTGGGAGCCCCTGCTGAGGACACGGCCCAGCTCGGCGCTTTCCCACGGTGGCTCTCCCAGGCTCCATCCCTGCTCCCTGGAGAAGGTGTCCAGCGCCATCCAGGGTGTCAGGGAGCTTTCTTGCCCACCAAGGAGGGATCAGGCGTCGTATGACTGCAGGCTTAGTCAGCCATTGCAAATGCAGCCTCTGCCTTTGCTGTTGTGCCACAAGCAGGTCGCTCCCAGGCTGACGGAGGGGAAAATGAGAGTCGCTTATTGTAGGAAAATACAAACCGATACAAATGTGCGCGCGGGGAGACATCTCGCTGGGAAGCTAACGGCAAGTAATAACACAAGGAGAAACGTTTGCCTGTGTGAAAGAGCAGTATTGTGTGTTTTCAAGACCTAAGCTTACAATTACATTTGTTATGCAATCAAAATCATGCTTTTTAAATGGCATTCTTTCTAATTGTAGAAAATTTATTGTGTTGTTAGATTCTTATAGTGTATCTGAAATCTCAGAGCGGTACTTTGAGCATTTGCCAGTTTATATTAGGAGAAGTAACTGCAGTCTTTCATTCCCTTTCCTCCATTTCCCTTTTCTGCATTTATCTTTCCAGGGAAAAGCATGGTAGGTTCTATATTCTAAGCATTTTTCATCACGGCGCGTAACATCCCAGACACTAGGGACTATAATCACAGAATCTCAGAATCTTCATGGTTGGAAAGGACCTTTGAGATCATTGAGTCCAACCCAACACCCTACAGTCTCTGCCACTAGAGCATGCCCTGAAGTGCCACATCCAGACGGTTCTTCAACACCTCTAGGGATGGGGACTCACCCCCCTCCCTGGGCAGGCTGTTCCAGGGCCTGACCACTCTGTCAGTCAAGTCATTCCTCCTCATATCTCACCTAAACCTCCCCTGCCGCAGCTTCAGACCATTCCCTCTGCTCCTGTCATTACTCACCTGGGAGAAGAGGCCAACCCCCACCTCTCTGCACCCTCCTCTCAGGGAGCTGTAGAGGGCAATGAGGTCTCCCCTCAGCCTCCTCTTCTCCAAGCTGAACATGCCCAGCTCCCTCAGCCTCTCCTCACACGACCTGCTCTCCAGACCCCTCACCAGCCTGGTAGCCCTCCTCTGGACACGCTCCAGCACCTCAATGTCCCTCTTGTACAGCGGGGCCCAGAACTGAACACAGCACTCGAGGGGAGGCCTCACCAGTGCCCAGTACAGAGGCACCATCACTTCCCTGCTCCTGCTGGCCACGCTGTTCCTGAGACAAGCCAGAATGCTGTTGGCCTTCTTGGCCACCTGGGCACACTGCTGGCTCATGTTAAGCTGGCCGTCCACCAGCCCCCCCAGGTCCTTTTCTGCCGGGCAGCTTTCCAGCCACTCTGCCCCAAGCCTGTAGCGTTGCTTGGGGTTGTTGTGACCGAAATGCAGGACCCGGCACTTGGCCTTATTAAACCTCCTACAGTTGGCCTTGGCCCATCGATCCAGCCTGTCCAGGTCCCTCTGTAGAGCCTTCCTACCCTCCAGCAGATCAACCCTCCCACCTAGTTTGGTGTCATCTGCAAACTTACTGAGGGTGCACTCAATCCCCTCATCCAGATCATCGATGAAGATATTAAACAAAACCGGCCCCAAAACTGAGCCCTGAGGGACACCACTGGTGACCGGCCGCCAAGAGGATTTCACCCCATTAATCACAACTCTCTGGGCACGGCCATCCAGCCAGTTTTTAACCCAGCCAAGAGTACACTTGTCTATGCCATGACTCGCCAGCTTCTCCAGGAGAATGCTGTGGGGGACGGTGTCAAAGGCCTTACCAAAGCCCAGACAGACAACGTCCACAGCCTTCCCCGCGTCCAGAAGGGGCTCACATGGCCATAGAAAGAGATCAGGTTGGTTAAGCAGGACCTCCCTGTCCTAAACCCACGCTGGCTGGCCCTGATCCCTTGGCTGCCCTGCACTTGCCGTGAGAGCTCACTCAAGATGATCCTCTCCATGATCTTTCCTGGTACCGAGGTCAGGCTGACAGGCCTGGAGTTCCCCGGATCCTCCGGCCAGGATGCTGTTTAGATGGGCGGCACATTGGCCACCCTCCAGTCATCTGGTACCTGCCCTATTGACCAGGATTGTTGATGTTTAATGCCAGAGAGGAAGAACATGTCAGGGAGGGCTCTGGCTCTCGTGGAACTGAAATCCGTAAGATAGAATGTATAGGATGTCTGTGATAGACGTTAATGTTTGGTAAAACTAAAGACTAAACTGTCTCTTTACTTTGAATCTTCAATAATTTTTCACAGTAGCTGAGCTTAGGGAAAGCTGCTGTTAGATTCCACAAACCTAAAAGAAAATGTAAAAACCGTGGGGGGGGGAATTGAAATGAATGTTTACAGTAATTGATGTTTGACATCCTGTTCGTGAGTAAAAATGTTTATTGGTGCAGTTTCTCTAATGGAAAAGGCATTCTGTTTTAAAACTCAGAAGGACTTCAGAAACTGCTTGAGGAGACACTGAACAGCTTCTGTGGAATCTTCGTAGGAGAAGAAATTCTTCAACGTTTGGTCTTTCAGTAGCAGCTGCTCTAATGATTTTTCTGCAGTTGCAATGTAATTTTTGATACACCTTATTAAAATACAATGGTTGTAAGTCCTAATGCTGACGCAAATCATTAGCATGAATACCATTATAAAACTTCTCTTTCTTTTCCCTCAAATTCAAGTAAGGGACAGATGTGATGCTGCTTGCTGCCTTCCAAGGGTAAATGCTGGAGAGTCCTTGGGCTGAGAGCAGGTGTATTGGTAGCATTGGAATCTTTTGTGGGAATTCTTCCGCACTGAAAGCAGGGACAGTGAGAAGGGCTTTTCTCCCGTTAACTAATGCTGCTGTCTGGTAGGAGATGATGCGGTCTGGTAGGAGATGCTGCTGTCTGGTAGGAGATGATGCAGTCTGGTAGGAGATGCTGCTGTCTGGTAGGAGATGCTGCTGTCTGGTAGGAGATGCTGCTGTCTGGTAGGAGATGGCTGCTGTCTGGTAGGAGATGCTGTCTGGTAGGAGATGCTGTCTGGTAGGAGATGCTGCTGTCTGGTAGGAGATGCTGTCTGGTAGGAGATGCTGCGGTCTGGTAGGAGATGCTGTCTGGTAGGAGATGCTGCGGTCTATTAGGAGATGATGTGTGCAGAAGACTCAGTAAAGAAGGTGAGGGCATAACAAAGGTCGGTGGAGTATGCAGAGCTTTCAGGCTGGAAACAGGACTACATTAATAAGAATAAAGATTCTTGCTTTTACAGTAAAAGAAAAAAAGCCAAAATAAATTTACAGGTGAAAACACCGAAATTTAGGTCTGGCCTAAACACAAAATGTTGTCTGTCTACGTGAAGAGCTCTTTAAGCAATTTTGCCATTTTTAGTCAGTGTCTAAGCAATATAGTCCGCGGAGCCTTTAGAGTGATTTAACTTATCGTAAACAGGATTAGGTCTGACAGGCAACGGCAGAAAGAAAGAAACAAGCAGATGTGTGCATTTGTAATTTGTAATCTGGATTACGTAGAAACTCCTGTGAGGAAATAAGTATGTTCTTTATAGACACTTAAAAGTGAATCTGCGGTACTCATAGTAAAATCTTGCAAACTGTAGAAGTATATAAAAAATTGTCAAATGAAGAAGAAGAAGGGAAAAAAAAAGGACTTTGCAGATAAGGCAGTGATTTTGATGCTGTGATAATAAAAGGAGATCTGCAGGAGAGGAGTAACGGCGGTGCATTAATGAGTTCCAAAGGAGAGAGAATGGCCAAAAAAAAAGCGTTAACTTACAGTTGCCCCAGATGTAGGACTTTTAATTGGGGCTGCATTCGCTGTTCTTGAGGACAATGAGTAAGGGTTTGGTTCTGGGTTTTATGAAGACATCAGCTGGGGTGCCTCAGCAGTTTTATTCTGAATGTCATCCCTGCAGTTTTGTGCAATTGATAGCATTCTGTCCTTTCTCTCTTGATCTTTTCCTGGTGGGGTCACTTCTCTGTGCGACAAGGGTGATGACTGAGGGAGACAGGCACCTGGTGTAATGAGCAAAGACACAAATATCGGAAGGTTGTAAGCTAATACATAATATTTAGGTAATTTTGCCGTGTGATTTCTCTCTTCTCCACCCCCCTGAGTGGATATATTTAACTGAAGCCTATTTAGTAAGTAAAGGCGGCTTCATTTTTTAATTTTTTTAAAGTGAAAGGCTGTTGTTCAGTTTGAAGTGGGCTGTGCTTTCTATAGCTCGCTCAGAAGGCTCACTCACACGCGTACAAGCGTGTGCCTTTTTCTGCACGCGGATGCTGGAGCAGTTCTGTGAGATTATGAACTCGTCATTGGTTGAATTGGAGATACCTGTGATGCTGCACAGATTGCAAAACCAAACAAATAACAACCCAGCCAGACAGTAGCCGACACGCTTGTAGTAAAGGAACAGAGTTCTGAAACTGTAATCCATGTTTGCTCTGCTGTGAAACTTCCAAGTTGACTTGCTGGTCAGCGAGAGATCTGGATGGCAATCTTAGGAAGAATTTTGTTCTTTATTTCTGGTGGCTAATATTTACGGGTTTTTAGACAAAATCAGCAGAGAGACAATGCCACAGTGCTTTCAATAAAAATTAAAGATATAACCTTCACGTTTGGAGAGAAGGGGGGAAAATAAAATCTCCGCAAACCACAACCTGCGTCCCGGAGGAGAACACGGGTTTTGCATGCAGTGAACACGTTAGCTGCGTGTGCTAATGCAACACTATCAGCACAGTCACCTCCAGCCACGGTGAAGTATGTTCCACATTTTAGGCTTATCTAAATTTGTTAATCAAATACGGCATCTATATTTGAAAAAGTATGTTTTCTGAGCGTTAAGGACTAACAAGTGTGACACGCTGCTTATCTTCTAGTCATCAGCAATTTGTCTTCAGCCGAATGGTAATGGAAGCCGCTGCTCTTCCCTGAATACTTCAGAAGACTTTCAACTTAGAAGCTGTAGCTAGAACAGTCGTTAAAGGCAGCGAGGAGCACCTGAAGAAGTTTTGGCAAATGCAGTGTTTTGAAGCAGTTCATATTTGTCATCATAATTCTGAACGCTAGATATTTGACTTTTCCGAATATTAGTAGCGGCAGAGACTTGGACGAGTAACAGGACATTTTTCTTTCATAGTAAGCTCCTACAGACGGGCATGCTGTTCTCGCTCGAACAAAACCCGCGTGCCGTCCGGCAGCGTGCGCTGGTCCCTGCGTGCGCCGTTCGGGAGCTGGAGCTCTCCAGTCTTCCCATCTGATGAAGCATTTCAAAACCTACTTACCCCTAAGCACAGGGTTTTCACTGGCTGATTTCAAAGCGAGACGGTGTCTCACTTCTGATAAAATGAGGCCTGAGGCATTTTAAGTTAAAAAAAAAAAAGGGGGGGGGGAAAAGAAATCATACTTTTCTCGCCTACGAGGATTCTGAAATCGGCTCCTTTCAGAGCGCTGGCCCAGAGGTAGGGGGGCTCTGCAGCCTTGCTGCAGCTGAGCAGGGTCCAAAGTTGTGGTTGCTCTGCACTGTGATGAAAACAAACACTTTTGAGCATTGTTTGTAAAACGCCGCAGTCCTTCCCCAGTGTTTCCATCTTAGCCTGGGGATAAGGGCGAGTCTGTGTCAGCGGAGCATTGCAGCTTGGCCAAGTTCAAGGCAGCGTCCTGTTTGATGAAGACGAGAGTTATTTACCTCAGCGACCCACCTAAAGTGTCACAGATGCTTGGGTTGGTGCTGCCCAAGTCACTGAACGTCACCGACACCAGTCACGGTGATTAGAGATCAGCAATGGCATTTAACAGCAACCGCTCACGGCTGGAGCTCCGGTCTCGTGTCGTAATGAAGTTACCCTGCCAACCCTGAAACGTGCGCCCAGGGACCATGAACGTGCCTTGCTCGTTCAAGTTAGGGGAGATACACAAAAGAATAAAGTTACTCCTGTGTGCGAGGGTTTGCACATCAAATATTTAACGGAAGGGATGTTTTTTTTTGTGAAAAAAATATTTACCCAGACTTGACATCTACTGAAGAAGGTTTCTGAAGTCTGACAAAGAATTAACCAGAAAGAAAAGAAATAATCATTGGCATATTCTCAGGAGAGAGAGGAAAGCATAAGGTAAGCATATTTTGCATAGCGAGACACTGTCTGCACTCAGATTCTGACTATATTAAAATACAGATGGATAGCAAATTTCCCTGCTGTAGGTGTACTACTTTAAAAGAAAGAAAAAAGTGATGATGCAAAGTCTGGTGAAGGTGTTTTGGTGGCGGAGTCACCATCTCTGGAGGTGTTTAAAAGCTGGGCAGACGTAGTGCGTAGGGAGCTGGTTTAGTGATGGTCTTTGTCAGCGTTGGGTTGATGGTTGGACTCGACGCTCTGAAAGGTCCCTTCCAACCTGGGCAAGTCTGTGATTCGGTGGTACTGAAGTACCACGGCAAAATCTGACCTAATCAGACCAAGTAATGGGTGACATAAGGCATTTGCTCAGGGCAAAAGCAGATCTCCTGCGGAGGTGTTACTAGCTTCAGTGGGATTTAAAAAGAAAGCTCATATCCACTGCGGTTACCTAGTAAGATTTTAGAGCTATAGAGCCAACTTCTCATAGGCTTTTCGGTATCGCTCTGATGTCCCTGATGCACATATAGCATGTGCCCGCGTGCCAAACGGCCAGTGGTAGCCGGGTGGCCACCCACAGCCCTTGGCTCTGCAGGCAGCAGTCTGCAGTGGAGGGATGCCCCCCGTCCCCCCAGCGCCGTTCCTGACCACGCGCTGTAGGGATCGCGTGCGAAAGGCGGATCTCTGCGAGGAAAGCACCAGCGCAGCCGCGCGGAGGGCGAGTAAACTTTGGAAACCATCACTCCACCATTTTAAACCATTGGTTAATTATTTAATTAATGCAGTTAATTGAAATTATATTGAATTCATTTCTTAACAGATTTCTTCAGTTTAGTGGGAAAAATAAGGGGTGGAGAAAGCGTATCTAATTATTAGTGAGTGTTTAGTACTGCAGTACTAATTCTTCAAATAGGATGCGCTGTATGTCTTAAAATAAGTTCTAATCTCAAGAAAATGACCCCCTCTCCTGACATGGGAGAGGCTTGTTCTCGCCTTTCTTAGATCTGCCATTTTTATAACTAGGGAACTTTCATGGACTTCAGCGTTTCTGTTGTAGACTGATGAATGTGCGTAGCAGCCGTCTTCCACAAATGGCTGAAGCATCCAGAACATCGGCTTGGAAACGCCAGGACAGATTAATGCATAAAGTAGGAATCTTTGCGGTCCTTCCTTACATAGGCTTTAAAATCATTCGTGATGCTTCTCTTATATTATAGACTATTGCCTGGAAAAGCACAGCTTGTGGAAAGATTTTGAAAGGTTTTTAGGACCTTAGGAGCCGAACTCCTGTAAGGGTCTGAGTAAGGGAAAAGAAGGTCGTATGTAAATCAGTAGGACCTACCGTTTTAAGGGCTTCCTTTTATTTATTTATTTGTTTGTTTGTAAATATATGTTTTCTATATTTTGTATGAATAATACGAATTTTTTTTTGTCTTAAAATTTATTGGAAGATTGAGTTGGTTCGGTAGCTCACACATAATGAAAGCTTTGAAAATATGAAATCCTGTTAATAACTCATTAAGTCTGAAGTAATGTTTTTTTGCAGATCTTGTTAATAAATGCTTAATAAAGTATGTTAAAAGATCTCATCATTCCTTACTAGCTGTGTAAAACTGTGCCATGCAATTCGTAACGTGGAAATGTAAATTATGAATTCCATCAGTTGATTACCAATTATTGCTAAAATGATTCTTTATAGCCATTTATTTCCTACATTTCTGATTTTCTCAAATCGCTGGGTCCTTGCAATGAATTCAGAGGAGCCTGAGATGGCCCTTGGAGCAGCTTTCTTGCAGGGCACCGACACTCCGCGGAAGTTCGGTTCATTTTAGTCTCTGCTTAAACTTGGGATGGCCCAGTCCCATTATTTTAAAGGAATATTGCAAACAGGACAACTTCAAAATTGGAGAGTTTCCAAACGTGCCTATTTTTGAGAAAAAAGTGGACAAATGAGATTTTAATGTCTGTAATTGTTTTTGTATTGGATAAGTGGAAAAATAACGGTGATAAAGGTTTCAGACCGCTGCCAGCTTTTTGCTAGGACAAGATCAGTGTGGTCGATACTGTACATGCAGCTGTACAGGATGTGTTATTTAAGGAGCATCGCTGCCAAATGAGGGCTGAGATATAAGGAAGGCATAGCCAGTGTTGTTCATTTCCAGTTATAGGATGTTGTGTTCAATCTGAAGTGACAGTACGTTCAATTAACCCTGAGCTTTGGTTGCCCAAGTGGCAGAATCTTCCCTAGTCAGAGACATCAAGTAGAGAAGGGTATTCTGTTCCGTGGGCAGGTGCTTGTTTCTCACGTGCAGTTCTCGTAGTTTTCACCGGTAATAATTATCGGGTGAGAAAAAGGGGCCATTTTAGTAATTTGTAAGGTGGATATGTGAGAATAATGGTGTGTATGTGAGGTGTGTGTGTGCGCGTGCTGTGTAGTGTAGCTATGGCGTATGATGCTCTCGTACACCCATACGCAGAGGTGTAGAGTCTTTCCTCACTGATGTGTCCCATCTCTGTACCGCCCGCAGCCGGCTGGTCGTATAATGCCTCCATAAGAAGGTAATTCAATACAACAGACACCCGCTGTAAGAAAATACGGTAATCAAAATGATAGACTTTATGAATTACAGTACGTACACGTTTTATTATATGATACACTTTACATATTATTATAGCATACATTTTGTGATCATTACAAAGACTGCAGCTCCTGAAATAATTTAAATGTGCCTGTGGTACTGTACTAAAGTACTTTTAGCTGATACAGCTGTAGTTGTTACCGGTTCTGTTGCCTGGTGAAAGAATAAATAACAGTTACCGGGAACAAAAGGTTCCCAACAGCTCGCGCCCAGAGTGAGTTCCACGTGTAGGGCTGCGGCTGCGGTGATGTCGCAGGCGGCAGCGGTGCTCTGGGACCGCGGTGACGTCGCAGGTGGCAGCGGTGCTCTGGGACCGCGGTGACGTCGCAGGCGGCAGCGGTGCTGTGTGACCGTGGTGACGTCGCAGGCGGCAGTGGTGCTCTGTGACTGCGGTGACGTCGCAGGCGGCAGCGGTGCTCTGTGACTGCGGTGATGTCGCAGGCGGCAGTGGTGCTCTGTGACTGCGGTGATGTCGCAGGCGGCAGCGGTGCTGTGTGACTGCGGTGACGTCACAGGCGGCAGCGGTGCTGTGTGACTACGGTGATGTCGCAGGCGGCAGCGGTGCTCTGGGACCGCAGTGACATCGCAGGCGGCAGCGGTGCTCTGGGACCGCGGTGACGTCGCAGGCGGCAGCGGTGCTCTGGGACTGCAGTGACATCGCAGGTGGCAGCGGTGCTCTGGGACTGCGGTGACGTCGCAGGCGGCAGCGGTGCTCTGTGCTTGGGTGGGGGCTAGGCCCCCAGGGAGGGGGAGGCGGTGCCGGGGCCATGGCTGGGGACACCCTGGCAGAGGGACTCTGACCCGTCGCCTCGAAGCCTCTGGGGCCGGGGGAGCCGGGTGTCCCCGTGGCAGAAAGGCTGATGCTCTTCTTGCTTTGGTTTGGGCACAAGGATGTCTGCTGAGCGTTTTCAGGGAACAGGAGAGGGGCTGTTGCCTGCTGGCAGGTTTCGAGCAAGGAGGCATTGTCGGCGTGTGGAAGTGAGGGGAGAAGCTCAGAATTTCTGTGTGAAGAATGACTGTTTTCTACTGAAGTACGTTTGTATAGCTTTTTGTTTTCAGCAGAGACAGAGCGGCATATACACATTCAGCAGAGATAGTCATATACTATCTGCTTAATAAAATGCCCCCTAATGACTTCTCTCTTCTGGGAAGGTGATACGAGATCCTAATTTTAACCCCATACTGAAATCTGGGGAGTCCGGTAAACAGTCTTCACTGTATCTCACTGACTTCCCTAGGAGTATGGCCGATGATCCATTGGCCGTGGACCCGACAAATACTTTTCATGTGGTACTTGGTGCAAGAGCGTTCAAGAACTTTAAATTGAGATGAAATACTGCGGGGTGCAAACTGAGGAGCAAGCGGGGACGGGGCGTCCCCTCCTTGAAGCGTTTAACCCACAGGGTGGAGGTGTGCTCTGGTGGGTGAGTCTGCTCGGATCCCAGCCGTGCCCAGGGGCTCTCTCCTCCTTACTGGTCAGGCAGAGGATCCTCACGTCTCTCTCGTAAGGATCTCGTAGGATCCTCTGCGAGGATCCTATGGTTTGTAGGGTGAGGCTGATGCTGCTGGTGGCCTGCGGGCTTGGTGGCACCCGGTTGCTAACGCGGTGTGGCCCAGGCGGAGCCGGGCAAGCTTCGCCGGTTCGTTATTGTCATCATTTTCCAGGTGCCAGTTCCACTGCACAGCGGAGTCACGGTGGAATCCTCGGACTCGCTGTTAGCACACAGCTAGTCCTGTGCTCATGCTTCTGTTAGGTGCGGTTTTGTCTTCTTTACTCTGGACAAATTCGAGGGGAATAAAAGCAGTTCTGACTTCAGACCCTTCGAGCAGGTGCATGCGGTTTCGTATCGTGAGCAAAGTGCTCCTTTGTTGCAGAAACGAGCGGGTGTTTGTAGAACATCAAAGGCAAGTTGAGATGGCTTGTTGCAAACTTTCCTTTCAAAACAAAATTCTGAACTTTTTCAGTCTTCACTCACGTCAAAATACAGCTGAATGGGTTGCTTTGTGACTCCGAGGATTACTTGGCAACCCAGGACTCACAGTGTTTCTCAGAAGTAAATATAACACTTTTCCCACGAGAAAAAAACGTTTCTTATGCTGTCTCTAAATCTATGGGCAACTTTATTTCCAGGTAGATTGCGTAAAAAAAGAAAGCATAACAAAATGGTCTTTCGGAAGATTTATGTGTATTTCTTTTTAATGTATGCCAAGCATTAATGCATAAATAATTAATGGGCAGAGACATTTGAATTTTCTAGAACCAGGAATATATTTGAAAGGAAGTGATCATGAGAGCCGTGCAGCTTAGTGTCATCAGCACGACAGTGAAAGAGGAGGAGGTCACAAGCCGGAATTTGCCTGCGGGGCGGGATGCGAGAAAGGCCAGAGGGGAGACGTACACCCGTTCTTCGGGCCTCTCCAGAAGTCAGAGAAAAGAAGAAGAAACAGGTGGGCGATAGGTTGATCCCCCCCATCAGTAGGTTCAGCGGGGACGGGTTGTGGAACCGAGGCGTCTGGAGAGGAATTTCTGGTATTCCTTCATAAATAGTTAATCTTTTTATAAAGTTAACTGTATTTCAGCTGTGCATTTGACATGATTTCATTAGTCATCTGGTAACTCTAATCAGCGTCACTGTCCTACACAAAAAATGAGGTTCTAGTCAGAGTTGACAGTCACTGGAAGGTTTTTTGGGTTGTACAGTCTTTTAAATTTAAATGTCATCTCTGAGGGGTATTGAGCAGGGGAATAGCTCGTGCCTGACTTAGCGTGTCTGCCACCGTGGTGCGTATCCTCAGTATTCCCCGGAGCTGGACAACCGCATCGCTCTCTTTCTGAGCAGGGTAGAAACTGGCCGTTCCTGCCATCAGATGTAGTTCTTTCTGTTTGTTTTAAAACCTGCCTTTCTAACTCACAAATGGAAAATAGGAGGGAACATAGGATTGAAACCTCAGGATCTCTGCCTGCCTCGGATAATGACTTGCTGAACAGAACTCCTCAGCCTGATGGAGTTACAGTTATGTCTCCAGAAGAATGTGACAAAAAATGAGAATTTTTAGGTATTTCAGGATCACTTCAGGTACTTCCTTTCATCTGGTTGGAAGGTGCCGAAGAGGAAAGACAACCTCTCTTCTAGCTTTCCACGTGCCTGGGGGGATTCAGAGGACCATCCTGCTGACCAGTTCTGTTAGGTGCCTGGTAGCTCCAGAGGAGACGTCCCTCGTGGCCCTGCCTCTGGAAGCCCACCTGAGCCGAGCTCACCTCCCTTTCGCAGCCCCCAGTCACCAAGAGAACCCCAGCTCCTGGCTGCCTGGGCGAGCCCTTTCTGCCGAGCACCTTTCCCCGGCTGTGTGAATATGCATCTGGCTTGCCTTTGCTCGTTAAATGGGTGTTAACGTACTACACCGCCCTTTCCTTTGGTCTTCTTCCTTGCCCAATATTTGAAGAATTATTTTCGATCAAAACCATACTAGTATCCTGACCAATTAAGTCAGTTCTGGACAGTAACTCTGCTTGAACAGCAATGTATAAATGCCATGAGTGTTTCCTTTCTTAAGTATGGAATTTGTTTGCCTAAGATTACATTTTGATTTAGCGTTAGAAGTCTGTGTTCCTAGGTCAGTAATTGCTTTAGGCACTAGGCTGAAAATGGGGGCTCAGCCACCGACAGAAGGGGCACACCAGATTAACTGGGGAACAGGAACGGGACAGTTCCACAGATTTGTATTTTTTCATAAGCCATTTGTATGGAATGAGTTAGGGTCATATAATTTCCTAGCTATGAAAAATTCTGCGAACGAATCTCTTTGTTTTAAGGGTATTTTAGCATAGAAAAAATATTATGGGGTAAATCTTAGTTGTTTTAATTTATTTTCCTTTTTTTTTAATGGTTTGAAATGACTGGAGTTGTATTGTACATTTAAAAAAAAATCAAAGAAGTTCTATGAAACATTGTAGTATAATCCTTGACCTTAAAAGTGTATTATATAAATTGTATTAAAATTGGAGACTTAAAAAAACGACTATAATTCCCTTCGAAGCTGTGTGTGAATTGTGTGGCAGATTGTCGGGCATTTTTTAGCTATTGTGTGGCCACGTCATGGAGCTGCCTTCGAGAGGCGTTGGTGGAGAGAGGGGCAAGCAGTATGCCCGCAGTAACCACACGGCCAAGTGTTCCCTCTCCATAGGTTAATGCAAAGTATTTGATTTAGGGAAAATCGTCTACTCGTTGCCGACACAGCCTTGTCCTTGGGCTTGAGCTCTCAAAGTCATCAGGGTGGCCCACAGCAGCTCCCCAAACTGGGATTTTCCCTGTAAATCCAGGTGACCTGAATTCCACTATGTCCCCACTTCATCTTCGTTTCTCTGTTGACTGTCTGCAAGTCTCCAGAACTGGAGGGCTCAGGAACATAAATACATTCAGACTCTCTGGACCTGAGCTTTTGTCCTCGGGATAAAGTGAGATTCACAGCCTGTACAAATTGGCGTTTGCGTCCTTGAACGGGTGTTCCACGGACAAGTGACTTTCACCCTTTAAAAATGCATTTTTTCTTAAGTCAACGCAGTTCTTAAAAGAGAGGTTTTCATCCTGAAGTTTTGGCTTTTCTTTAAATAGCTCAAGCTAAACTTCTGGTAAGTAGGGAAAATTCTGCTTTCATCCAGTTTATGTGACCGCGTTTTGGTAACTAAACAGCCAACGCTGAGAGAGTACAGAAGCCGTGCCCAAAACAGACGGAGCACGTTTAATAGGGAAACTTGGGATATCTGGTCTATCTGCACATCACTTTCCTAATCCCTTTTTGTACTTCGCTTTTGTGGAGAAGTTTGTGGTAACCTGCTTAAGAAGCGTATTCATTTTGAGTTGTCATGCCTGTGAATTCCCTCCTGAAAATAACAGAGTTGTTGTTATTCTGTTTTGTATTTTAACTTCAAGCGATCTCTCAAAAGGAGTTTACAGTCTTTCACTTTTGTGCCAGGAGAAAACTATTTTGTGGAAAAAAACACACCTTCAGAAAGGATTTGTTGACTAGAAATCTGTCACCTCTCACTGGGCAAGTGAAAAAAAGACTTTTCAGCCTTGATGGGTAAAGTAATGTAGAATAAAGCAGTGTAGAATAAAAGGGCATCGTAGCAGTTGCAAACTCCTTTTAAATTCAATGTTTAATTGCAATAGGATCATTTTTTATTACTATTATTATACCCATGACAATTTTATGATAAAAACCCAAAAGCTCAGAAAAGACACACTGTTCTGCATCTCTTTTACCTGGTTGTCGATGAACATTTCATTTAATTGAAATTGGTAACAGTTTTTGCTAACTTTTTGTACTGTGTTACTTATCACGATGATGGTGTAGTATCTAACTTTGGTCTAGATGGCTCACAGAACTTTCTTCTCTTTTTTTTTTTTCTTTTTTTTCTTTCCCTGTCCTCCCGTGATACTCCAGTAGCTGCTGGTTTTTTGCCTTTCACAGGATGCTCTGGAAGAGCCAGAAAGGTTCCAGCTTTGCTTCAGTCTCACTTCACATTGCGTGAAGGAGGCGGCCCCGTTGCAAGAAGTAGCATCTTTCTTAGATCTTCTTGTCTGGAATCCATTGCTTGGGTTCAGAGCTCTGCAGCAAGAAAGTGTAGCGAGGGACGCAGGCAGACAGCAGAACTGCTGGGGCCAGCTGACTCGGAGGCAGACTCATCAGTTCTGCTTTTTGCCCTCTCCGTGCCCTTGTAGAGCAAAACTCCAAGAGGGATCTAGTTTTTTTCCTGTAGAGTCTCTGTGTCTGACCCTTGGGCTCAGGAGTTTATCCCAGTCCTTTTCCGCTGGCTCAGTTGGCGGCAATGAGAATACTGAATAACCCTTGCGAGAGCAATGATGGTGATGTCTTCTAGCACCTGGCGGATGAAAAAGGAACACTGGCAAACCAGAATATTCCCCTGCTTCTCCCCTTGCATCCTTGCAGAGGGGCCAAGCAGAAACCAGTGGGATGCCGGTACGTAATTCCTCTTCCGCTTGTAGTGGGTGGCAGCAGGCGTTTCTTGACTCAGTGCAGGTGGAAGGAAAAAGTACCTTTTTGTCGTTTCATAGGCTTGCAGTAAATACTGCCTTCACCTGCGTCCAGACTGCTGAAATTAAAGAAATGTCTTTTAAGAATATAGTGTGCTAAAGAGAGTAGTAATAAAATTAGAAAACCATTTTATTTACCACTCCGTCTTACAGAATGTTTCTCTGCTAAAGTGGGAAAACAAAGTGCTTATAAAAATGAGCTACTGTATTTTGTACAAGCAATAATGTGTAGTTCCAGCTATAGATGTAGTGGACACCACAAGGAGACGACACGCAGTTCGGAGAGGACTAGCAGGGGCTAGCCTTGCCTCCCAAAGGGGCACGGGGGCTTTCTCCTGAAACCTTTGTTCCTCAAAGGGAGTTTTGTGCCCGGTCTCTATGTAATCTTTGCTGTAAGATCAGAGAAGGACAAGAGTACAGAAATTATACACTGGTTAATAACCAAAGAGAAACGTAGCGACTTGACATCGAGGAAGCAAAGACAGATAACGTGAATCAATTTGAATTGTTTTAAAACATAGGCCTAAAATGCTGTATTATTAGAAGTTGCTTAATCTCTCTTTGAACCGAACTTCTCCAAACTTAAATCTTGTTTTCCTTATACTTCCATGCTAATGATATAGCCAGGTTTAAAATTCAAGCTTTGTTAATACTGTTGGACGATTAATTATAAATGGCAAGTGAATGACGATAAGTGTGCTTTATTCATCTCTAGTTATCTTTTCTACAATTATAACGCATTGTCTCTGCCTCGTGGTGTGCCTCACCGTACAGGAATATTAATACATCCTCAGTGAATAGAGCTGAACAATCAGTCGTGTGCTTTTATTTTCCTATTGAATACTTGTTTCCCAAGCAATCTGCCGCAAAGGCCAGGCGCGGTGGATCAGCAGCTGCTGTTATCACCAGAGACTGCTGGTTCCTCTGAAGATGGGGTTTTCTACTCTTTGTAGGATTTTACATAAGTGTTTTTCTGAACAGAACGAACAGTTATAATCTAGACATTTGGTGTTTTCATTTGGATCTTCCACTAAACCACTTCCACTAAACCTACCGTAATACAGATGAAATACATACAATTAATCAAATAAGAACAAGGCTTTTTCTTCAGCAGCTTGCGTATAAGATCTGATGTCTCTTGTCACAGTCACCGGCTAAGCTTACATTTAAAAAAACAGAAACAAATATGGAATGTGAAACTCCTGTCTTTTGTCGCTGCTGTTTATTTCACAGAAATAAGCAGTCTGGTGAGGGGCGGCTGAGGGAGCTGGGGGTGTTCAGCCTGGAGACGAGGGGGCTGAGGGGAGACCTTCTCGCTCCCTACAGCTCCCTGAAAGGAGGGGGCAGCCAGGGGGGGTCGGGCTCTTCTCCCAAGGGACAGGCCAGGGGACAAGGGGAAACGGCCTCAAGTTGCGCCAGGGGAGGGTTAGGATGGATATTGGGAACAATTCCTTCCCGGAAAGGGCTGTCAAGCACTGGAAGAGGCTGCCCAGGGCAGTGGTGGAGTCGCCATCCCTGGAGGGATGGAAAAGCCGGGCAGACGTGGGGCTGAGGGACACGGGGTAGTGGGGGTTTGGGCAGTGCTGGGCTGATGGTTGGACTCGATGATCTGAAAGATCCCTTCCAACGCGGGCAATGCTGCGATTCTGTGAAAGGCGCGTGCGCTGTGCTCTCAGCTGGTGCCAGCGTTCATAAGGAGCTCCGACTGAGACTCCTATTGCCGGAGCTTTTCCCAGGGGGTTTGTGTCTCTGGTGGGGCAGCCCCGCAGTGACCGCGAGGACGTGGAGCTCCCTGGGAGGGTTGGTGGTCCCCAGAGGGTTTGTGTCTCTGGTGGGGCAGCCCCGCAGTGACCGCGAGGAGATGGAGCTCAAATGATTGGGGAGAAATTTTTGGCACTATTTATGAATTAATGCTCATGGAAAGACTGGAGAAAATGAAGTGAATATTGAAAAGAATTAAGATCTAAGGAATGTTTTAGTAATATGAGGTAGATACAGGTAATATGTGAAATATTATTTAATGTTTCTTAAATCTAATGAGTGATAAAGCATAGATATTTTAAAATAATTAAATCCATCACGTTTATTACAGTAATACGGAAGTATCGGTGAGGTATGTGGTTCCATAGCTCTATAGTCCCCATCCTTCCAGACTTACGCAGTAGTACGTAGGGGGAAAGGTGGGGGGGATAAGCTATATAGTGTGCAATAGTGTGTTCATTGCACATTGGAGGGCTGCTGGCTCCTCAAGGAGACCAGAAAAGCTCATTATAAAATGTCACACGGATTTTTAGGATAAGAGACTGTGATCCATACCGGTGATAAGGGAGCAAAATGTCTCTCTCTTTCAGGTACTTCCATGACAGATGCCAGCGATGTGGATGGTAACTATGTCCATGCAAGGGGAAAACCCAACACTAGATAAATGCATGGCACAACTGAATGTATTAAAGCATTGTCTTTTGAATAAAATTATTAGGTATTTTCAGTATTAGGCTCAGCTTTAGCTTGTCCTCTGTGGGTTAGCTTAGTCATGATAGTGTTCCTGCTCCCTGAAGGAAGGCGTGCGTTCACAAGCGCCTCAGGAAGGAATCGCGAGACTTGGCTGTAATTTGCTCTCTGCAGAATTCGGAATGCTGCCTTTTCGTAGCTGGTTCGCTGAGAACGTAAGCTGCTTTGTGGAACACGTGCGCATGCTGTACTTTGTGTGTTCATAGAGGCATTAATTGCCCCTTAGTTCTTGCACCCCTGGCTGCAGCGCTTTCTTGGTTCGCTGGTAGGGTTGCAGAGCCCAGCCTGTAATTCTGGTAAACACCAGTGTTAGGATGTCGGACGTGGGTTCTTGCTGTTGGTTGTTCTTGTTGGGGTTGTTCCCTGCCCCCCCGGTGTGGAAGCACCGCAGACAGAAATCGCGCTGGAGATTTATTGTCTTTCTTGCTTTTTTCTTTCTTTCCCTTTTCCGTTTCCCTACTGCTTCAGTTTCTGTTACTTGTAGAATCAAAGCTTGCGTTAATAATAGTTGACTGAAATTGGTTTACCTTTCCTGAGAAAATAAAAATGAATATTTATTTATTTATTTATTTATTTATTTATTTGCTGCTCCAACTCACCGGGACGCTTGGGTAGGTCAGCGCCTCACAGCCCTGTTGTCCCTACGCTCAGAGGAGTTTTGTGTTACCGGTGCAGAGTGGATGACATCTGCTTTGCCACTTGTATCTTTCCAATGTGTCGCGTGGTGTGTGTTTCTGTGTATATAGTTGCAAATGTGACACAAAGGAATGCTACCCGCGCACCGTGCAAAGTGCGATAATACTGGTATAGCGGTTGCAAATGTTATTCTGAGGGGCGCAGGGACGAATCAGGTTTCTTCTTTTACCTTAATGCTCCCAAACTAACTTTCGTTACTTTGAATAACCAAAAACCTAATGAAGCCATTTGGACACGCTGAAATAAATGCTCCTCTCTTCCTCCGCCTGCTCTTTTTTATCTCAAAACCTCTGCCTAAGCAGGTCAGAAATTTCCGTCCCTGTGGTTTCTCCGTGCGGTAACCTGCCTTCGGAGCGGGGGGCGCCGAGCAGAGCAGGACCCGGCTCCCCCTGCGGAAGGATTCTGCTTCCCCGAGACGGAGCAGCTGAGGATGGGGCTCACCCTGATTTAGAGGGTTCGCTGGGTCTTTCGGTGTCGGGCAGCTCCACCAGACTGCTCGGTATAAGGGAACGTGCCGTGTTCAGCAGTGCTAACCAGATGGGTGCAGAACTGTTACCAAAACGGACTCCATCAGAGTGGAAGTTGTGCAGAGCACCTGAGGCTGGGTACCTTTTTGTTCTTCTGTAGCGGCATCTGCCGATATGTACGCTCTCCGGAGGTTCCTCTTCCCGCAGCTGGCTTTTTTGGCTTTACCGACAAACCATTAACACAGCAAATGTCAAAATCCTGAAGAGAAAGGCTCGTGTGGAAAAAATGCTGCGTATGATAAACACGCATACTGACATGATTTATGTATACGCACTGCGGGAAATTTTCTTGTATTTTTGAAGGAATAGCTTTTAAGCAATTTATTTACCTACAGCACTAAATCAATAAATGTGCTACATCTATGAACAGGTCTTGAGTGTCCGCCCGAACATAAAAAATGCCACTGGTATTAAAAGTCGTGTGTTCTGAAAATGTAACACACCTGGAAATTCTTACACAAGGAGTTCTTAATATGAGCAGAGAGGTTCACTATAGTTACTAAAAGTATTCTTGATACTGAGGTGGGATTTAATTTAATAATTTAATGGTTTTAATTGAAATTTAAAAATTTATTAATTTTTCCGTGGGATGTCTGTAAACGGTTGAGGTTGCATTTATAATCGTATAAAGGTTTTGGAAAGAAGTTTCTTGTTTGTGTAACTTTGGCTGAGTTCTGTGCCTGTGTAAGTTGTGTTCTGTAAAACGTGAGGCTGTACGTTGTCTTTTATGAATGGTTAGTGCTAGCTTTTCTCTTCCCCCCACTCCCACGTGTGTCTGCTGTTAGTCCAGGATGACAAATCAAATACAAAGCATGCTGCACTACAGTCAGTTTAAAGAGGGAAACCAATATCAGGTAAGAGCTGTTGTAATTCAGAACCAACCCCCCCCGTGTGAGAAGTGTCCTGTTTTCCATTTACGAATGCAAAATCAAACATTTTGATGTGACGAACCCAACCCAGTTCTCTCTGAATACCCCGTGCATTCAGAAGCTCCCTGTTAGGGATAACAGAGTCACAGAATCTGCATGGTTGGAAAGGGCCTTTGAGATCATCGAGTCCAACCCAACACCCTACAGTCTCTGCCACTAGAGCATGCCCTGAAGTGCCACATCCAGACGGTTCTTCAACACCTCTAGGGATGGGGACTCAACCCCCTCCCTGGGCAGGCTGTTCCAGGGCCTGACCACTCTGTCAGTCACGTCATTCCTCCTCATATCTAACCTAAACCTCCCCTGCCGCAGCTTCAGACCATTCCCTCTGCTCCTGTCATTATTCACCTGGGAGAAGAGGCCAACCCCCACCTCTCTGCACCCTCCTCTCAGGGAGCTGTAGAGGGCAATGAGGTCTCCCCTCAGCCTCCTCTTCTCCAAGCTGAACATGCCCAGCTCCCTCAGCCTCTCCTCACACGACCTGCTCTCCAGACCCCTCACCAGCCTGGTGGCTCTCCTCTGGACACGCTCCAGCACCTCAATGTCCCTCTTGTACAGCGGGGCCCAGAACTGAACACAG
>VXBH01006877.1:195077-218971 GCA_013400035.1 Rynchops niger | reverse complement strand
TGGTACCTGCCCTGTTGACCAGGACTGTTGATAAATGATGGAGAGAGGCTCGGTGAGCTCTCCTGCCAGCTCCCCGAGTGCTCTTGGGTGAATCCCATCCGGCCCCACAGACTCATGTGTGTCTGGGTGCAGAAGCAGATCATTGACTCCTTCCTCCTGGATTATGGGGGGGTTGTTCTGTTCTCCATCCTTATCCTCCAGCTCAGGAGGCTGAGCACCCTGGGGAGAGCTGGTCTGACTACTGAAGATGGAGGCAAAGAAGGCATTCGGTATCTCAGCCTTCTCCTCGTCCTTGGTTGCAACTTTTCCCCCCACATCCAGTAAGGGATGGAGATTCTCCTTGGCTCTCTTTTTGTGGATGTATTTATAAAAGCTTTTTTTGTTGTCCGTAATGTTAGTGGCCAAGTTGAGCTCCAGCTGGGCTCTTGCCTTCCTAATTTTCTCTCTGTAGAGAGAAAATGATGAGCTGGGATGGATCCCTTCCGCGTCCCAGTAGGCTGGAGGGGCAGGGGTGGCCGCTGTCCTGGGCAGGGCTGCTCCGTGCATCCCGCTCCCCGGGTGGATTCCGCTTCTTTTGGCATGATGAAGAAAACTGTCCAGATTGCTGCCCTGGAGGCATGGCCTGGCTCTCCTACCTGACCCCTTGCCAGGCTGCTCCCAAGAAGGCTCCAGAAGTGGGGTTCCCTACCAGCCATCTGCCATTGGACTCAGCGCTGCTCCGGGGGACGGGGCTGCCCCAGTTTTGGTGACTGTCTGCGACTCGCGGTATTTTAATGCAGGATGTTGGAATTTTTTAATGTACGGTTCATTAATACAAAGTGGTTATAAGAGGAGTAGTACCTGCTGTAGAAATATGTAAAAATTACTTCCTCTAATTTTTTTATCATTTTTTTTTTTTTTAATCCTTACATACAAAAGCGATGTTGTTTCACACATGTACGTCCTAGGCTATAACATGTCTTTCCCTACTCAAGACATTCCTTGAATTACTATTGTGGAACTAATTTATTGGAAAAAGAAAATCAGGTTTCAAATTTATTGTTATTCCTGGTGAAACGTATAGTTGATAAGGTATCCCAAGTTTTGGGGAGGCATTTAAATTCATTGTCGCTGTGATTTAACCCCTCTGTCATTCTGATTCAAACCCAAACGATTCAGCAGTGCGAAACCTAGAGTGGGCTGAGTCACCTAACAGGGTGGCTTGTTTGCACAGGTATTGTAACATCACCACATAAAATGTTGTGCATTTGACAAAGAGCATAATCTTAGAGGGCCCAAATTATTATTCTTTTTTCTTTTCCCTAATACCGTGTAGTAGTCTGGTTTCCAAATCACAGCTGACAGTGTCTTTTTATCACTTGCATTAGTTCTTTACTGCAGAACAGGTTGCAGAAGGTGAAGCAGAGTCATTCTGGCGACTCCAAGTGCCCACGTAGTGACAAAACCCACTTCAGCTCGGAGCTGAGCTCATCCGGCAGAGGAGACAGAGAGAGGAACAAGGCTCCTGTGTGATGCTGAGCGCTGTTAACAGCCCCCACCTCGGAGTGCCAGGAATGTGTAGGCGCCTGTGTTCATAAATGTCTTAGGTATACTTTAGAAAGTGATTTAGGAACAAGAAACCTCCAAAATAAGGTGCCATCTGCACACTCCGCAAACATTACAGTGAGGAACCTTGTAAACAACGTAGAAGCCACAACACGTGCACATTTCAACCTGTATTTAAGCTACACCATATTTTTTGTGTGTGTGTGTGAATGTGCCAAACTGAAAGAAAAACCTCTCACGCCTTTTGAAAAAGTAGCGAGCTGGTCCCGAACCCCTCTGTTCCCTGTTGTGAGCACCAAAGCTGTGACATTTTGCTTTAAACGTTTCTCCCCTGTGCAGTCTGGCAGTTCTCCACGAGAAGAGTTTTCCGGAGCTGCACGAATAGGATCAGGTAGGGGTGTTTTCCGTCAGTCGCGCTGCAGAGTCCTTGCTCTGAAGCATTGTGCGGAGCAGGGGCAGGGAGCTGGTGACAAAGATAGCCGTAAAGGAAAGACACCAGTCTCCTAATTCCCTGTTGCTGACCCAAGCATTAGTGACTGCTGCGCACTGCGTTGCGTGAAATCACTGGGTATCAAGTGTGAATACTCTTTAAAAATGTTATTGACTTCAGTCTGACAGTTTTATTCTCGCGTTAGTGAATCGTCTCAGGAGCGCTGCCTCTTTCGCGTGACGTGTCTAGAAATGCAGTTACCGTTAACAGGCCAAAGGCGGTATTGCAGGGGTGCTCCTACCAGTAACTAAGGGACATGTTATCTCCAAGCGCCTAAGCCCGCGGAGGAGCCTGTACCTGGCTGCTGAATAATGAAAATGCTTTCTTGCAAATACTTCAATATTGTTTATGAGGGCAAATGAAAGCAGATTCCTTTATTCTACGTGCCCTCCCCCAAGATCCTGTGGTATGTGGTTTCCAAATGACAAATAAGAGTGTTTTTCAGCGTTAGCACCAATCTGCGGTTGCAAACCAGGTTTCCTTGTCTGATTCTTGGGGTTTTTTTTCACTCTTGACCTTTGTTTGCTGGTCTGTCTGTCGGCTGAGCGACTGGGCTCTGCTTCCCCCGGCACAGCCCGCATCTCGGCTGGGAGCCCCAGCCCTTGGGCCAGTGGGGCCAGTTGGGCTGGAGCCACTTCCCTCCCGACCGTGCGCGGGGAAGGTCCCCGGGGATGCCAAACCCTCCGCTCCGCTCCCTGGGGAAGGCCCCCGGGGATGCCAAACCCTCCGCTCCGCTCCCTGGGGAGGGTCGGTGCCACCCACACTGGAGCCGATGGGGGAGACGGCACTTTTGCGCTCTTTTGTACGGCGGGGAAAGGTCCAAGTGACAATTGTGACTTTTTGTTTTTCTTTTCTTCTTGGTGGCGGCTGTTGCTGAAACACCCCTCCAGAGGATTCTAGTACGAGTCCTTTCATCCCGAATGAGACCCAGCGCTCCAGCACTTGGTATTTGCAGAGGTTTTGATGAGGCACGGCCAGGACAAACGCGGAAACTCGTGAACTGACGCCAGTAAAACCCAACCTCTCTGAAATTCCTGTGCAGCCGTGTACCCAGGCTTGAACCTTGTCATTTGTAGCCATTTTTAGTACTATCATTTTTTCCTTTTTTTTTTGCGTACGTGGGCTGGGGGAGGCAGCTGTTGGGTTTTCTTTGCATTTAGTGTTTGGTGGTTCATTTGAGAAGCTGGCGAGAGAAGCTGCTCCCTGGGGAAGAAATAGTAAAAGAGTATTTCCTTTTTCTTGTCTTGTTTGTGAAGGCATTACAAGGAAAGCAAGGTTAAAAATAAAATATAATTTCCTGTGAAAGTGACAATAAATGGGAAAGATATTTTGTTTATTTCTTTTGAACCAGTAGGAGACGTAAACAAAAAAGTAGATGTTGCTTTGAGTCAGCCTGCGGTGCTTGTCTTGCGAAATAAAACTTTTGCATAAAGTCTTCTTATTTGTTCTGACATTACAGAACTATTCAATTTCAAAGTAAAATAAGTAGCGTGTAGGGTAATTTGTACATGCCAGTGGCTTCAGTGTTGAAGCACTGAAAACTTATGACTGAGGTCAGAAAATGTATGTTACATTTAGCAAGGATTAAACTCTTTAATAAGTTTGGAAACATACACGTGTTTTTTTTTTTTATTTGAAGAAAATAGTTTTAAAAGATGCTCATTCATTTCAATTCGTTAAGGATATTCACTCAGAAGGCAGTTGCTTTGAAGCCATGCCCAGGTGTCACGGTGCTTCCCTGGCTGCAGCAGGGATTGTCGTCTTCTGTGGATTTGGAGACTTGAAGGTCATTTTTGTTTCTTACAGAAAGGTGTTTTCTTCAAAGATAAGCTCCCTCTGCTTTAATATCATTGGCACGTCATAGACAGAAGTCATATGTATATATGTTTTATATTACCGTTGTTTATATTGTAGGGAAAGATTTTGAGATCTAAAGTGTCGTAACGTCTTTACGTAATGAAGAGAACATAAGTAAAGCACATTGTTATCGCTGTCCTTTAAAAAATAAATTAGGTTGTGGTCTCTGAATCAAGACTTCAAGGTTTGTTCGTGTTATCTTACAGTATGTTCTTTGTCACAGACCTTGTAAATCCTCCAGCTGTATGTCATATGTCCTAAATCACTGAGCTGCTCTACACTTGTGTGCTAGTATTGCAGAATGAGGAATACCCTGCCAATTCTAAGGATATTTTTAGTCTTATTTTTCAGCTGACAGAATAGATGTAATTAAGAATGGACTGATTTCCTGGATGTACTTGGAAGTTTTTACAGAAAACTAATAATTTTCCTTTTTCTTTTGCAAAGAAAGCAGCTCCGACTGCGTTGTTGCGCTCGTGCGTTGTTGGCCGAGGCAGAGCGGAGCAGATGTCCCCGCCTCGGTGGCAAGTCCTGCCGCAGAGCCTGCACTTCGCAGATCGCTCTTCCTAACGGCAGTGTGCAGGGCTGGAGGTCAACAGTGTCTTCTTCGCAGTCAGCTTCTTTAATGCCATCATTGTTAAGGTTAAAATCTACCACTATTTCAAAATCTTGTCAAACGCTATTGGTTACTCGGTAGCTTGAATTAATCCCTTGTCAAAGCGATGGTCGCTTTGGAGATAGACATTTGCAGGGTTTTCATAATGTCTTTATCATAGCCCAAGTACTTTTTTCTTTGTTTTCTTTTTTCCCCTTGCAGTTTTAGCAGACTCTGACCAGCAGCGGTTGCTCAGTTATAGTCCCAGCTGAGGTGTGCCATACAAGATGACGTTGAGGATTTACAGTTGGCTTCTTATTTACAGACTGGAGTGATATATGTGTTGGGTTTTTCACCCCGTAAAAGTGAAGAATTGCTAACATGAAGGGATAAATTCATCTGACTTATGGGATTATTTTTTTTTTTTTGGTAAAGAATTAACCTTTCTGTTTCCAATGTAATGTTGAGGTTTCTCTGCGTTTGCTTCTACTCGCTTCACTGCTTTATGTGGATCATCTTTTATCCTGTGAACATTAAGATGCCTATATTAAAAGTAGGAGAAATTTTTATGAGAAATTGTTCATTTTTTGTTGAAAAAAAATCTGTTAGAAAAACTTGAAAGTAGAAGGTACAGCAAATTTCTTGTGTAGGAATGTTGCATCTGGAGGGAATTTTTAGCCCTTCAGTTACCTTGTGTAACCTGAAAACTTTTCCTTTTGCTCTGTAGAGCATCTATAAAAACAGGACCTTCTGCAAAACAAAATATATCTGCCTTCTAATGAATTTTTACCACTATTAACACTTGAATATATCTGGCTTCCACAGCATCCTGCGTTGGCTGGTTGGAATATAAATTGCCTTTAATATATGGCGCATCCTGGAAGAGGCCCTTCCTGGGAAACCTTTCTCCAAAATAAACTTTTTAAGAACAGGCACCATCCTTGTCTTTAGCTCAGGGGCAAAAAGGAAATCTACGCGCCTTCTTTGTTGAGAAGTCCTTTAACTGTAATGTTCACTGATAAATGCCTCTTCTTCGGTCCTGCTGCTGAGATTGCTCAGAACGCTTTGAATCTGCAAAACACACTGGATTTATTTCACAGACCCCGTGATGGCTGAGAAAGTATTTGTTGGTTGTGGTTTTTACCCTATTACTTGCATGATGAGAATAAGTAACGTTTCCTTCTTCAACTTCTTTACACCATCCATGACTTCTATAGCCCTCTAAGCTCAAGAGTCTTGGAGCTGTTCTTGGAAACTTTTCGTGCCCTTGATCACCTTTGTTGCCTTTCCTTGTACAAGGCTTTTAGCTTAATTTTAGATTCGTCACATGTTTTTGAGGTAGGGTGATCATTGTGCAATACTGAAATAGAGTGTTTGTGAAAAACTGTGGTTTTGCGCAACCACCATATAGTGAGTGGCCTAATAATTTATTCTCTGTGCCTTTATAATAATTCCAGAAGTTTTGTTATCCTTTTGGCTTCTACTGAAAAGATATTTAAATTTCTTTTTTTTTTCCTAAGAGAAAATAGCAAATTTACAACTTACCATAAAAATTATCACAAGTGACGTTGCTATCAACACTCCGTTTTGTTTCTCGTTTTATCAACTTGCACCTCTTTCCCATTTAGCTTTACTTTTCTTTATTCTGAATAATTTCAAATCATCATTAAACTTTGATGTAACACTATTCATTCCCTCTTCCATATGATTTGTTGAACATGCTACAGGATACAGAGCTCGAGACAGATATTGTAAAAGTTGTAAGTACCGCTAATGGTGGAAACGACCATAGGTCCTTTAGTTTTGCATCTTCAATACATAATCTTCCACAGTTATGCTTTTGATTTTAGTCCGTGATAAGTTAGTTTCTTTAAGAAATTTTGAAAAACTGTGAAAGCACTTTGGGAATTCAGGCAGTCAATATGGCTGCGTATTTCACAGAATCACAGAATCTTCATGGTTGGAAAGGACCTTTGAGATCATCGAGTCCAACCCAACACCCTACAGTCTCTGCCACTAGAGCGTGCCCTGAAGTGCCACATCCAGACGGTTCTTCAACACCTCGAGGGATGGGGACTCAACCCCCTCCCTGGGCAGGCTGTTCCAGGGCCTGACCACTCTGTCAGTCACGTCATTCCTCCTCATATCTCACCTAAACCTCCCCTGCCGCAGCTTCAGACCATTCCCTCTGCTCCTGTCATTAGTCACCTGGGAGAAGAGGCCAACCCCCACCTCTCTGCACCCTCCTTTCAGGGAGCTGTAGAGGGCAATGAGGTCTCCCCTCAGCCTCCTCTTCTCCAAGCTGAACATGCCCTTTGACGGTGTCAAAGGCCTTACCAAAGCCCAGACAGACAACGTCCACAGCCTTCCCCGCATCCAGAAGGGGGTCACATGGCCATAGAAAGAGATCAGGGTGGTTAAGCAGGACCTCCCTTTCCCAAACCCATGCTGGCTGGCCCTGATCCCTTGGCTGCCCTGCACTTGCCGTGAGAGCTCACTCAAGATGATCCTCTCCATGATCTTTCCTGGTACCGAGGTCAGGCTGACAGGCCTGGAGTTCCCCGGATCCTCCCTCCGACCCTTCTTGTAGATGGGTGTCACATTAGCCACCCTCCAGTCACCTGGTACCTGCCCTGTTGACCAGGACTGTTGATAAATGATGGAGAGAGGCTCGGTGAGCTCTCCCGCCAGCTCCCTGAGTGCTCTTGGCTGAATCCCACCCGGCCCCACAGACTCGTGTGTGTCTGGGTGCAGAAGCAGATCATTGACTATTTGCCTGTGTATTTGCCTGACAAGGCCAAGAACCAACATTACGACTTGACAACTCCAGATAAACGCGTGGAGGTCTCTTACTCCCTCGGCGTCTCCCGTGAATTGCACCAATGCCAATGTAATCATTCGGATCTGCAAGAGTTTAATGAGGTCAAACAGACTCCCGGAGCTAATCTGCAAAAAGGTACGTCGTGTCCGTCCTGGGTGTGAGTGTTCAAGTGCCTTCCGTGGTCCCGGTGCCGCCGTGTTGGAGTGAGCTGCGCGGGGGCTGTGTGGCTGGGACTTCCTTGGGTGTAAGGGGCCACTGATGATACGCAGTCCTTGCAGCAAAACCCTGCGGCCACAACACGGGATGTAAAAGAGTGTGAATGCTAAAGAAATACTCTTTTAAAAATGCAAACGCTTTAAGAGAATGTAAATAAGGAATTGTCAGGCTCATCGTTAGATTTGTCAGCAGAAATAAACTCCTTTAACCTAATCAAACATTAATATCTCCTCCTCAGTGACATGGAAGTAGTGCTGTGAATAATTGAAAACTGTAGATTGGCATCATCCTGTAACGAGGAAGCATTTTCTGTGTGTCTTCATTGTTAGTAAGTAGCGATGCAGGCATTTCCCTAAAGTCTTTTCATCTGCGTCCACGCGAGGTGCTCAGCACGGGTCTGTCCTGCTCGGCGCTGTGTTCTTGCTCGGGTGGGTAGCTAGGAGCTGGAGAGCCGTGTTGCCGAGGCCAGCCCTCTCGGCTTACAGGTGCTGTAGGTGTATAATGTAAAGCAGGCGTGTCTCCCGTTTCTCTGCATCCCTGCTTTAGCTGCTCTTCTGCTGCCAAGGACAGCTGCACAGAAAAGGCAATATAGTGGATATATTTGGAAATGTATCTTTTAAATTATCATTCTGAATACCGTGAGTATGTAAATCAGAAAAAATAATTTTCCTGTGTGATGTGTTTGCGAGAGAGTGTTTTACGTAGAGATGGTCTGATATCTTAATCGCCTCGGGCCACGTTCAGCCAAAAATATAGCCAAAAATTGTCATTGCCATCAGTGGGGTAGCAGGTTCAGCAGGTTAAGGCTGGCTTCCTCAGGCGTTCAGGTGGCTACAGCAGGAGAGAGGGCGAAGCACTATGCCTTACATGCCCAAGAGCAGAGTAGAGAAATTTTCCGTGTTTGCCAGAATTCGTGAGAATCACCTTTAGTCTTTTAATCCATAGCAATATTGCTCACTTTGGGATATCTGGAGCCGTTGTATATGGAGTTGTTAAAGCCCAGTCTGTGGAAATGTTGCATAGACACCGAAATTCTGATTTTTCATAAGCAAAGTCACGTCATGTAATTAAAATCGCAAACTCTTTTTAGTGCTATTGTTCTAGTTCAGCATTTTTCACTGCTAAGAGTATTTGCTGTCTTCATAACTTTTGCGTTTTGGCTTACTTCAACAAATGTTGTACGAGTCTCAGCAGCTATATCAGATGTATAAATCATTGCCAGCTGGAAGTCCTTGAACTTAATGAACTTCTGTGCCGCGTAGTCGGGTCATTCCACCCTTTGGTGCCCATGGTGTGAGCCAGGATGTGCGGGGTGCGATGCTGCCAGGGCACGTCCAGAGGGGTGCGGTGCAGCTCCAGCCCACGCTGGGCCTCCAGCGAGGCTTCAGAGCTTCCGTGCCCCCTGGTGAGGGGGCCGACACCGCTTCTGGCCGTGCCGGGGGCCTCTGGATCCACATCGCTGCCGTGCGTACAGAAACCAGGCATGTGGGCAAACACCACTTCTGGCCACGCTGGGAGCCTCCGGGCGCACGTCGCTGCCGTGCCTATGAAATGCGGGTACTGCAACGGAAACCTTGAGGGCCCGGAGGACACCACTGTACTTGGGCATGATGAGACGATCCAAGATAATTCTGGGGAAGCAAGGGAAGTTCCTTGCTATTTCCGAGTGATGTTGCAGTAGTAACATTTTGTGTGTGACTGATTCGCTGAGGTTAGAGGTTAGCAGACCTCCTCAAAATCACAGGACTGAGTTTAACAAATTTTCCAAAGTGTTACACTAAACCCGTGTCAAGAGAGGAAACAGAACAGAGATCACTCCTTCCCCTCCCTTTTTTTTTGTTTAAATTATGATTTAAAATCATTTTATTCATGTTTCAAGACCTGGAGGGGATAGGAGTTGTGAAGATTATGGTTCATTTTTTGGGGTGTATGTGTGCACAGGTTGGACAATGCGGAACGTAAGTCTGCGTACCTGGTTAACACGAGACCAAATGAGAAATGAAGCTTTGCACTAAGGATGTCTTGACATTACCAGATGTCTTGACATTTTAAATGCATGTGCTTTAAATGCTGATGCAGAACGAGGAGGGTTGGTTGCATTTATTTTTTTCCTTTTGCCTCTGCAGAAGAAGCCGCAGTGGTACGTGTAACATTTGATACTTGAGGAGGCTTGGAAGAAGTTGGGCTGGCAGCTGATGCCAGCCCAAACGGTACACGGTGGAAATCCTGATGCCGGCATTGAACTGGGAGTGTGAAGGAGAATGAAAAGATAAGACAGCTTATGTGGATACTGGGGGCCAGAGAAGTAAGAATTCCCTAAACCAGTCCGTTACCTTGCTGAAAAAAGGGTAATTGGTAGAATAATAACCCAGTAAAAGGGCATGAGATGAACGCTGAGGAAACGGGCGTTAGAGCAATAATCTGTTGGGTGTGTGAGCAATAATCCGTTGGGAATGGCCGAGAAAATCTGTACCTGTATTGCAGCGCTCACTACAGACTGCACAGATTTCCCGGTGATGGAAATGGTGCTTTTCTTACCCTTTTGGGCCGTGCTGCGCCTGCTTTGCTGTCTTTTCGCATTCGCTTTTTGATCCTCGCAAAAACTTACAGATTGGATAACATACTGCCATGCCTTGCAACTTCTTCCAAGTTTAGACTCTGGCTCTTGTACCGTCTGCCATGGATGTGTGACCACAGTACAGGAGCTGGGTTTCGGTTGGTTGGGGTTTTGTTTTTTTTTTTTTTTTTTTTTTGGTGGAGTTAGATTTTAGTCCTATTTGTTTTCTTTCTCAGGACTATTTCTCGAGTACTTTGCATTATATGCCCAGAGCACTGCCTGTGGTGCGTGGGGTTTCTGTCAGCACCTTCATACCCGTTGTGCCACCACCGTGGTTGCAAACTGTTGCAAAAGAACGTAATGTGGATTGTATTTTTGTGTCCTTTTCCAGGTGCAGTTTCAGCGTTTACCTATTTTGTATATTACCACTCCAGAACAGGGGGTTTTTCCATCTCACTCGTAGAGATTTTGCCCGTAGTCTCCTCTTCCCTTGCAGGGCCTTAGGGCGCTTCCAAGAGCAGAAGATGTGAGCGCACCCGGGCGCTGTGTTCTGCTAGTTTTTGCAAGAGTTGTTTTGAGGCGTCCTGCCAGGATGTGTCTGTGAGAGTTTTGGTCCAGAGAGCGGTCCCCGGTACTCTGGAATATCTGGAAGCAGATTGCAGTATTTCCAAAATTTGTCACGTTCTTCACATGCTGTAAGTTACCGCCCATTAGAAGAAAAAGAAAAGAAAGTGCGTAAGAACCAGTTCTCATCTTCATTGAGAAGAAGCAGTATTTGTAACTAGTGCTCAATAATAACTTGACGTGCTGTGTGAAATTCCTTTTTTTCCCTGCAAATTTCTGTTCTTTTAAAAACTCTTGTTTAATATTCTTACCGAATAGTTTTTCAGCTTGCTTTCTATTTGCAGAAGTTGCATAGAGTCATGAAGCTCTACTTAATGGTGCTATGACCTTATCTGCATACCGTGATTTCTGTGTCAGACAGGAATAAGTTCCCACGACTAGTTCAAACGGCCCAAGCCTTTTAATAGTACAGTTCTTGACGTATGTTCTGAGTAGAAATGATCTCGGGGTCAAAAGTGTAAATTGTTTTAGTTCGTTTGTTTTGGGGTTGTTGCTTAGACGCGTGCCGGTTGTTACATGGTGATGCGGCAATTTGTTATTGTATGTTAAATTGTCATTTTTCTATTTTAAAAGTATAATTAATGCTTGATAGGCTGAAATATATTTGCATAAACTCTTATGGGTCAAATTCTGGGGTCTTCTTTCTGAGTTTGTAACAAGACGTGAAAATATTCTAATGGAAAGAGGTTCTTAATGTGGTACTAGAGGAACGTGACTGGGACACGTGTCATAAGAAATGGAATACAAAGAGAACTAGATAGTCTTTTCTCTGAAAGAGATTTTTAAAAACCAACCAAGCAAGGGTCCTGATCGGGGGAGCCTCTTCGGCTCTTTCCTCTCTGGCTCCATGCAAACTCCGGTGAGGTAACCTTGGGAAAAAGAGGAGCGGTGGAGAAAGCAGTTAAGAGTTTAGTAGAAATTGTATTTATTTATGATATGAGACAGGGCAGGCGTGTTCATCTGAATAAGACGGAGGGATTTGCTGAGCGATCAGTACAGCAATAGGGCGAGGGCTCGGAGCACTGGCGCCCGCTTCCCCGCGCTGCTCCGCAGTCAACCATGTGGAGAGCACGGTGTTGCCTATGGCAGGTACCACTCGCTATCGAACACCCCAACAACAAAACCCGGTGCTCGGGGTGGTGGGACACCGCTCACAAACGTGCGTGGAAGTGGCTGCGCTGGGTGAGGGCTCGGGGAGTCGGACCTGGTGTATCAGGGAGTCGCGGGGCAGAGGACGGTCTGACCGGTTGTATTTGCCGCTGTAGATACAGGTTAAACGAGCGGCCGCAAATGGAGTGGTCAGCTCGTTTTTGTTGATCTTTGTTAGCTGGTGGTGAATTTCTCTACTTATTCCAGCTTAGTTCATCCAATGTAAATACTGGTTTCTTTGTATTTAGAACTCTTGGCCAGGACTCGGACCCGTCTGTGAATTTAGCTCGTAATTTCTGCGAGCTGTTGCTCACACCGTTAAGTGCTTGTGCAGCCTCTAGTAACAGAGAAGGAGAACAGAAAATCTACGTGTAGAGCGTTTTTTTAAAGTGATGATCAGTAGCACAAAAGATAATAATTTGTGTTTTAACAGTTATGCGATAATAAGGTATAGATCAAATTCTCTAATGTTCTAAATCTTGATATAACAGTAATTTATTTTAAGAATAAAACAGTCTGAAAGATGATGCGAATGTCAGCATGCTACCAGAAACCTCGAGTTACTGGACAATTTTCCAGAAGCTCTCCTGAAAAAAGAACCGCTGAAGCCATGCTGTCTTCCCCTCTCAATGATGCCTGGTGTGCCAGCACAGCCAAAAGAGTGCATTTATCTCCCTACACCTCATTTGAGTCCCTTATTGATGCTGACATCTGTTCAAATCTTAATTACTACATTACCACAAATAGTCCCTTGTCAAATCTAACCGAATTTAAAAATAGCTCAAAAACAGAAGTGCAAAATGTGTCTCTATGCAACACAATGCTGTTTTATTAATAAAGTAAACGGATAAATTATTTGCATAATATTAAAAGCCTCAAGATTACAAAGCTTTGGATTCGAATAGTTTTTGGAGATTTAGGGCATGAAAAAGTCTGTATTGTTGATAACTTCTGTATATGTGGAAACTGACTCAAATGCATGAGTGATGCACGATGAAGGATGGATGAAGGATGGTCCATGATCTTCCTAGAGAAACTTCTTGTGTGTGCTAGAGTAGTTTCCTGCTATGCGTCCCTAGGTGATACCTTTTACAGAACAACTGCAAACATTATTGTTAAAAAAGAAAAAAAATTAAACCCCCAAGACTGAAGTATTTTTGTGTCGTTTTTGATACCTAGATATTGAGCACATTATCAAGTGTTTGAAATGAGTATTTGAGTAGCGGAACCAGAATGAACGTTGGAATATGTCCTGCCATCCAGCAGTCAGAGTCAGACAGTGGCCTTTCGTCCTTGATGCACATGTTTTCCGAGGCATTGGAAGAGCTTTAAAGGTCATTTCCAGGTGCGTGCAGCTCCAGATGTGCCTGCCAAATGTTATCCCACTGGTTATCTTTCTTAATGATACTGTTCAAGCCTTTGCACAAACTCGTGGCCTTTAACCGTCAGGTGAAGTGGCAAAATCTTGATGGTCAAAATCACAGCAAAAGTCAAAATTTGCCCCTTAGGGTTATAGTTACGGATTGTCGGGCTTTCAGGTGCATCTAACCCTGGATCAGCTGTAAAAGAGCTGTAAAGAATCTTGAGGATGGGTCATTCAGGCCAAGAATGAGGGGTGCTTTCTGGTATCCCGCTCGTCTACTTCTAACCAAACAGGTACAAAAAATGTGGGGTGCACTGGGGAGAAGCCCGTGTGTCTCTGGATCTGGGCATTTAGAGCTGGGGTACCCAGGCCAGTGTCCAAAATGTCATCGTTTAGCATCATCTCACCCCAGCTGTTGGCAAAATAAGAGTTATGTCTGAAACTTATAAATTTCCCTTACTACATGGGTCATTGCTTCTGGGGAGGGTTTTGAAGCACAACCTACCGGATTGGATTTGCGACCTTGATAATCCTCAGGGTTTTCCTTTGGTACAGCTCATCTGTGCAAAGGGACTCTATTAATAGCTCTGTCACCCCTAGGAATACAAAAATTCACTTTGTGGGTGACAATGTTATAAAATGTCAGTTGGTTGCTCTCCTACGCAGTGGGCCGACGCGGTGCCCGAGCCCGCGGTGAGGGTGGCTGGTGGGTCCCACAGGGCTGCTGCGGGGGGTGGCCCAGCGGTGCCCGCGCGCCGGGGGGAGCACATCCCAAGGGGCGGGAGTTGAAACAGTCCGAAAGTTGTCTGGCACAGCCAGAACCTGACTTTTGGTTCATAAACCTCTGGGTATAGAGAAAGAAGATATAAAGTATTTGCCCCTTCCCTGTCTGAAAGAGCCCTGTGATGCAGAAAACCAATGGTCATATATTGGTCCCACTGGACGGGGCTTTGAGCAACCTGGGCTGGGGGGAGGTGTCCCAGCCCAGGGTGGCACCGGGTGGGCTTTAAGGTCCCTTCCAACCCAAACCAGTCTGTGATTCTATAATGATGTGATATATAAAACTAGCAATGTTGTTACTTCTGTGCCTCATCGTGTCATTCCGTGCTTCTCCAGTTAGAACCCGTCTGTCTCACCTAGACGGCAGGCCTTGTGGTGGTCTAGCCGGGGTTCAGAGCAAATCCAGCGTGGGGATGTAAATGTTTGAGAGATGGGGATTTCATCACTGTTCTTGGAGCTGCTTTCCACCTGCAAAAGGTAGTTACCATTTAGATCCTTTTCTTCTGTTGTTTTGGTGAATGGTATGACTGTGATGGTCAAGAGGAGGACAACGTTGTAAATCAATGTCAGTGACATCGTCTGTGAGAACGGTTCACTGGGTGGCGGTGCCTTGAGACCGCAGGCCACCGCTCTGTATAAACTTGTTTGATTTTAAGCACATAAGCATTCTTCGTGACTTTTCTGATGATTTGACTTTTTCCCGAAACACATTCAGTCTCTGTATCTTGCCGTTGGAGAGGCTCCTAAATACCTACTGCCACGGTGCGCTTCTCGTGGGGGCTCTTTGTGCGGGAAGAGTGAGCCGTCGACAGCACACTGCTGAGGCACCGCAAGGGGTAAATAGCTAACGGGCTGTCCTAACCTTAAAGACCGTGCCCTCTGATGGCATGAACTTTATTCCCCCAAAATGCAAGGTTTAATTTTTGTGCTTTAATTTAAATGTAAAGCACAATTAGAACGTGATATTGCTGTCCGTGTGCATACACTTGCGTTTAGTTTGCAGGCTGAGAATACTCTTATGTTCCTATAAAGATTTAAGGGAAAAGTGTCTTCAGGCAAGTTTGTAGAGGAAAGGAAAATCTAAACTTAGGTCTTACATTTTCAATTCTCTGCAATACGTTTTAACTTCACCTACCACCTGACTGTTAGAAGACTCAGATGATGTTATTTTCTGTGAAGGTTTGTGAAACTGAGATCGTGTCTTTCAAGAGGTCTGATGAATGTTGGTGTTTGGATAATCTGTTGTGCATTGAGAATGAGTTTTTCTGCTGGCTTGTCAGGCGTCAGTAACACTGATTTTGGGGTTTTTTTTTTGGTAATGCCTTTTGTGAATAAAAAACCTGTAAGAATCTTTGGAAGTTTTGAATGGGACAAATCAGTGAGCTGAAAAATCAAATAATGCCTTCCTCCTAAAAATTATGTTCTCTTGAGGTATTAGGAATATGAAACTATAACGAAAGCAGGCAGCTGAATTTGCTATTTTCTCATCTCTACACTATCAGCAAAAAACCCACATTCTGTTAATGTGTATTAGGCATCAATGATTTTTAAAGAGCTTAAGGAGCGGAAATCTATTGAATATAAGGTGATATGTCTCAAGTGTCTATTTTTATGCTGAAAGAAGAGCAAACAAGTATTTGCTTTTATTTTTTCACATCTTTTTGTGATGCAGAAATTAACTCGTGCCTATGATCCAGTGCACGGTAGATCCCTTCCTCCGATGAGAACGCCACGAAGTGCCCCTCCGTGCGGAAGGCCGCTGGCCCGTGGGCAGCCCGCCCGGCGCAGGGAGCTGCTCCTCTGCTCCGGGCTGCCGTCGCGTACCCAGCTCTTCGCTCATTTCTGCCTTTGGGCTTTGCTTTTTTTTTTTTTCTTTTACATCTAGTGATGCATTTTATTTTATTGTTTGTTTATTCCAGCACAGTTGAACACGGTAATACCTCGTGGGCTGCGTTAGGCGAGTTCTCGGCTGGTGCCGAATGGCTTACCCCCAGCTGACGAGCTCCGTCTGCGAGGCTCCAGCGGCAGCAGCTGACGCTGAGTGCCTTTGGGGTTACCAGACCTTTATGTCCGTAATCGCACGATAGCAAAAGGTCCGCTGGCCTCGCTAGCCCACAGCTGGCTGCTGGGGGGAAGAAATCTGTTTCCGCATTTAAACACAGCGGATTTTCGATAGCCAGTGGGAACGGGCTGTTCGGTGATGCGTAGTTTCAGCGTTTAAATTTTCTAACAGGTATCGAGGTAATTGCATGCTTTTGCCTGTTAGAAGCAAGCGAATGAGGCAAGAACCAGGGAATGCTGTTCAAAAGTCTTTTCTAATTGCTGAGCCAACTACCTCAAAATATCCCGGCAGCTCTCCGTCCCTTCTGAGTTCTGTCACCGTGCGTCTCCTTTCTCAGCCCCCTCAAGAGCGCTGGGGAACAGCAACGCTTTTCCTCAGCCACAGCTTGCTGCCGGGATCAGCAGTGCCGAGGTCAATGCCGGGTACTCTACCTCCAGAGGAGATCCGCGCACCTTATGCTTAAGACTTGGTGTGTCATCAGCACTTCTGTTTTACAAACGGTAACAGAAGCCTGCGGCACTGCGGGCGCTGCTGGAGGCTTACAGGCTTGAAGCCAGCAGCGCGTCTCGCGTTCATTGTGGCGCGGTGTCGCTGGTCGTCCTGCTGTTGGGTGGGTGGCTCTCACCGGGGGAATCCGTCTCCGTCTTGTCGTGTCTCGGTCTCTCAGAAGGGTGGAGGGGCTTTAAAAACACAGTGGGATGCAGTAAATGCATGGACGAGGTGCGGTGACTTTTGGCGCGTTAAAAAGGAGGTGAAGCTCTGGAATGGAAAACGGAGCTTTAGCTTTGCTTCCCCAGCAGTGAAATGGTCCTATTTGCTCACTTTTACAAATATCACTATATTGTGAAATAGATGCCGGACGTCTCAGCAACTAGTTCATTAGTTATCTTTTCATCTGCAGTGATCCGATTGCCAAAACTGAAGGTGTGTGAAGACAAGTTCTGGATATGTCGGTTTTTCAGGACGGACTATCCAGGCGTTCACTGAGCTGGGGGGCGCTGATCCTTGCAGCCCCGTGAACGAGAACGGGTTCCTAGAGACTCTGCTTTCCTGAGGAGGAAGCACGTTCTCGGGAGCTTCTCTGGGATCCATCACATTTTCCCACAAGTCCTAAAATTTAGAACGCCTAAGTGCTAAATAGTGAGGTTCCACCAACAACATAGTGCAGCAGTTGTATGGTCTGCACATGCTGTAGGGGGATAAATGTGCTGTATTTCTGAGCTCGGTGCACCTCCTTGGTCCCGACTGTCCTGTAGAGGTGTCCTCAGGTGGCAGACGTGCTTGTGCGACCCCGTTTATCCATTTCTGAGACAGTGTCTGCACGGGGGCATCACATGGATCTTGCTGCTGCCTCTCTGGTGGTGTTCACCTCTGGGTACCGTCCTGAAAAGACTGGCTGATTTTCGTCCTGTTTCCCAGAAATGTGTTCCACCCTGCTGTCCCGGGTAGCGTCACAGCACAGCCGTTCCCATCTCAGTCTTCAGCCACGCAGCTCGCCTTACTGGAATCGCATGTCCGAAACGGCTGCTCGCTCAGCATCGCCTGCTGCAAAGCTAAGAGTAACTCAGACTAGTTATTCTTTGCTATTTGACTGTTACCGTCATTTGATTCCACCTGCCCGTATTTATCATTACTCCACGTTGGGCTGCTTTTCTAGACGTATTCATCACCTTTCTTGCCAGCTGAGGGCTCACCCGGCGCCGGTGGGCTCCGCTCTCGGGTCTCCTCGTTCTCAGCCTGCTGACGGGGAGCGGCCGTTCCTCCAGCACAAACACGGCCCTCTGCGCCTGCTCAGCCCCGTATCGCTTTTCTTTGCCTGCGGGCAATCTGCATTCTGAAGCCTTGCTCTCCGATGGGATCATATTCTTTGCTTGAATATGTTCGTCGGACCCCGTCTGCTTCACATTTTCCAAGCATCTACCTACCTGTTCACGTGCACAATTGTAGTTTATAGATGTACACACATGAGTATAGATATATATATATATATACACACTCGTCTGGGTCTTCTGGTGCAAAACGTGTCCTAGGAATTACATCTTTGCTTTGCCACTGTGTTTTCTTTGACTCTCTGATCTTGTCACTTCTTTTTAGCCCATAAGCAACGTCCTTGTTGGCCACCCATCGGTAGGGAGAGATCTGCCCTGAGTTCAGGTGGTATTTATCTAACGGAGCATCTGTTTATTATTGCTCTTCCGGAATTTTTCATCTGGCCTTAAAATCGGGACTGCCTTTTCCTGTACGTCTGGGAGATGTGCTCCCTGAGGTGGCAGCAAGCAAATAACCTCAGGCTGGAAACCAGCCGAGATTCCTAGCCCAGGAGGAACCGTTCCTCTCTGCGAGGCTCCCGAGTCCTGTTTGCTGCGGATCAAAGGCAACGTAAAGTGCTGCTCTTCCGTGCAGTTGTATACAATTTAAGCATATTTCTTGAAACGAAAGATGAGCGTATATATATATATATTTTTTTTAGAATATTCTCGGTAATTTAATGCCATTGTCATGTGGCCGGTTTTGGCAATTGAATAAAATTTTAGTGTCTTGGGGAGCTGTGGGTACCTGCTTTTTAATGTAGAATAAATGCACATTACTTTTTTTGTTCCTGTCTAAGAAAAAAATCCTGTATTACATAACGAAAATCAATTAGTTCTATATTCTCTTACCATATGTAGAAAGGCAGTTTTGAGCCCTTAACGCTAATCACTAAGTGTTTAAGTATTACTATTCTTAAGTAAGCATAAAAACATTTAAAAAAACCACTTGGGAGAAGTAGCGTAGGTAAAAATGCTTTTACTTAGGTAAAAATAGGTACACAGAAGCATTTTTGCATGCGTTTTTTTTCTCCGACTTAGAAAATATAGGTATAATTTTTTATTACTACAGTATGTATATTTTATTCCATGTAGCGTATAATAGAATTACTGATAAAGGAAGCATTTGCTGCAGTTAGCTTATTCAGATTACTCTTCAAATTCCTGTAGCTTTCAGTGTGCAAACAGCACCGTCCGGATAATGTCCTTTTGATTTCATTAGCAAAATGAGGAAACGTTAGTTGTGTTAAAATGTAAATAGTTTGCTAGAACAGCATCACTATATGGGCAGAATAAACTTAATTATAGGCAAGCATTTTTCGTTTTCGTGCCTTTGTGAATGATAGGAAAGATTTTCTGGGTTCTGGAACTGGACTTGTGTTTGTGCAGCCCCGAACGTCTTTGGGACTTGACGTTTGTGGAGCGGGTACTTGTCCATGACGCAGCCGGAGGGAGCGCCCGGGGCACAGCAGGCGGTGGGCACCGCTGAGCCCCCGTCCCCGTTGCGTCCTGTCTCGGCGGTAGCACGTTCAATTCACGTACATCACCGGGCAGGTACAAGGGCCGGAACAACCCTCGAGAGACGTTTCCTTAAGAAGGGGAGGATTGCAGTGTTCTAGTACTTTGCAGGCAAATGCACTGATTTTCATTTGCCTGCTTTGGTTTTCATCATACTTAAAAAAGAAAAAAGGTTTTTTTAGAGCATTTAAACGCACTAGATGCTGCTTCGGGAGTGTTGAAACCATATTCTTAACCACATCTTACCAGGTAACCAATGCGTGTTACGAAAATAGCATCTCAATGCTTGGCCGAGAAAACTTAGGCTAACACTAAATCGGTTTTTCGTCTGGTCAGCAGCCTTATGGTGGTGTGGTTTTTTTTATTTTTTTAATTATTATTTTTATTTCTTTTTCCTTAGAGCCTTACATGAAAGCTATCCTGGAAAGCTTTACCCTCTGTAAAAGAGCGTTCTCCGTGGTTTCTGAGCTCTCAGGAGTGTGATTAGACCCGCCGATTCAACCTGCCGGTTGAGTTCCTGCCTGAATGAAATCCCTCGTTTTCGTTCCTGCAAAGGGTTTTGGCATCTGTTTTGGGGGTTTGCTTTTGAATTCCATGGGATTTATGAACGGACAGACACAGCAGTCATGCTGTAAGTGTAAACAGGAGGAAATGGCAGAAGGAAAAAGCCCTAGGGTTCCTTTCTTACTTAGGAAGATAACAACAACTTCATCGGTGTTGGAAGAAAAAACAAAAAGTCAATTAAAAAAATCCATTGTCATGCTTGAGTGTATCTATTAAGTTATGGAAAACTGTGGCTAAGAGTTAGGACAAAGTGTATTCCTCTTCTTAAAGTTTTTGCCTTTTTGCTTTTTACATCAGACACCAGTAGCCTGAGGGCAAACCTTCGTCACAATTCGCTTCTCATGTGGCAACGCAAAGGAGGCCGTGAGCTGGCGGCCGGTTAACGGTACATGGGGTTTGGTTACACGTTCTCCCTTAGAATACCTCCGTTAGACCGCGGTTTTAGGTAAGCCGATACCTTGCTGAAGAAAACCAATCTCTGATTATTTCTCCCGCTCGTTTCGATGTAAGAGCTTTCCCATGCCATTATTTGTCAGCTCTTTTCTGGGGCTGAGTTACCCCAAGAAACCTTCAGGACACGGAGACCCAAACGAGCCCTGGTGCTGCCCGTTGCCCCGTGTCCGTTCAGCTCGGAGCCCCGGAGAACCCTCTTCCATGCAGAATTGGACCTTTGTTTTTAGTGTGAATCTGCTCTGACCCGTATTTCCTTAGAGAGATGTTTGTGTTCAAGAAGTTATAAACTGCTGTGCCGTTACTTTGGTATTTCTTAAATATGTATTTAGGATGCTGGATTGGCGTGGAGTTTGGGTCTCGGAGATGACAGCTTTCCTGTGGAATCTTTAAAATAGTGAGAGCAGAGAGCGGGAGCTTTGTGCAGATGAGCAAGGATCCGAGAGGTCTCTGGATCGTTAGAAGGTATCGAAGCTGATCGGAGATTCTGGGAGTTGTGAAATCTGGAGCTGTTGACTGGGGCAGATTTGAGGATGACCCTGTCCCAGCGTGGGTCCTTTTGGACTGCGGAGATCTGTAATATCTCAATTGACAGAAATGGACTTACATCTGTGGCAAGTGTGGAAAATGGCTGCGAAACTGAAAATCTTTGCCTGCCTGAACGTTAAAAAAAACAAACCCAAGAAGAGGGCGTATGCTTTAGTGTTCTTTACTTTTTATGTCAGCCATTGCATTTGACATTACTACTGTGCTGCCCGAAGTAAAAGAACTCTCTCTGGTATGCTTTGCTTTCATTACTTGAATTATTTTAAAGAATAAAGGTAAATTGTGGATCTTTTGTTGGAGTGTGCTGCAGCTGGCAGCCTTTAATTCTGCTCTCCTGTTTTTTCATAGCATAAGCAGAAGCTGAATTATTTTGTTGACATTCTCATTCTATTCCGTTTATTTAAAAATCAATAAAGAAGCCATATCAACTAAATACATTTTTTTAAACTGTGTGCTTTGTTTTTTCCCTAGTTCTGTCTATGCTGACGTTTTTCCTAGGAAAGCGAAGAAAGGACAAGACAACTGCTGTCGGTCCCGCGTTCGCAGCAGCGGTGGTGAAGGGGCTGCCTGCGGGGCTGGGTTGGAAGGCTTTCCCGTCGGCCCTGGCTCTGCCTAGGCAGTACGCGCCCGTTCGCTCGGAAGCCGTGTGACTGGGAAAAACGTGTTAAACGTCTGGGGAGGCTGTGCTCCCGACTGGTTTGTGGTGGCTGCCTGGAACTCTTCGGGGAACGTGTGAGAGAGACTTGCTGTTGAACTGGAAAACCTGATTAATGCTGGTAGCTACCCCACAGCGTACTGCCAGAAGAAGGGGTTTTCCTCTGAACAGCAACCTTATAATGTATGTTTTAATTAGGCTTTTTCTTAAGTTGATTTTCTTTTATAGAATAGCACTAAAATGTAATGACAAATTCTGTTTTCACGTATGCCGTTTTGATTCCGTTAGCTGGCAACAGAACGTGTTCCAGAAACATATATCACAGTGACATGCTGTGTCTGAGGGCAGCGTGCTTTCAGGAAATCCATTTTTGAGTTAAACACTGAACGTGCTAAATCTGGGGGGCCTTTATACGCTACTACTGCTGTGTCTTGTCTGTCGGAGAGGGAAGGGACTGCCGTGCTTTGGAACGAAGTCATCTTTGCCCGCGGACGGAGGGAAGCCTGGGCACGCCGGCGTGGAAGTGTCGTGGTCGCACCGGGCTCGGCGGCTCAGAGCGGTGCTTGTGCTGGTGTGTCGCTGAGAAATGCCGCCTGAAAATCCCCTTCTCTCCCTTCTTCTTCTTGATCAGTAGGAATGGACCAAAAGAAAGAGCATTAACCCCCATTTCCATGATGTCTGGGAGATGGCACCGAGCATCCTTGTTGGTTCCGCAACACTTTTGTGTCTTCAGCTCCGCGTGGGGCTGCCCAGCCACCCCCGCCAGTTGCCGGTGTTTCATGTCCTATTGGAACAGGCATTTCTTGGGCTCATTTTATTCTGTTTATTATACCAGATACATCATGACAAGTAAGTGAGAGCAGAAAGAAGGTAAAGTACGCCCAGCTGAATTAAGCGGAGAATTCAGCACTGTGTTACTTGGTCATGACTCCGGCTACCAACAGCAGAGTCAAAATCTTCCAGTTTGAAATACTTCTGACAGGAGTTGCTCGTGTCTAGGAAACAGAAAGACATCAGATAACTGCTGTTTCAGTTGTTCATCTGGAAAAGAAATGTAGGGACATGGGATTCTTTTTCAATTAAATGTACTTCAATCGAAGTTCTTCTCAGAGTGTCTATTTAGACTTGATTTTCTGTCTTTCATACATTTTTGTTGTCATTACAGTATTATTTTTTATCTTCTAATTGTTGGCTGCGTTTGCTAACCGCTCTATCAGGCTCCAGGCTTCATCAGTTTCTGGAGATTTTTTTTTTAAATTAAGAAGACACTTTATTCTCTTGGCATTTTGTTGATCCTGAAGAAGTTCTCTGGAAAGAGAACTTTCCAAACTGGAACGTATGCAGTTTGGTTTTTCGTGACTCTCACGGTGCCTTCGGCTTGTGGGTTCCTGGGACACAGTCACCTTTTAGCAAACCTCTCTGCCTACGGGGTGTGAGTAAACGCTCCGATCGGTGTGGCTCTTTTCCTGCGTGCAGCTCTTCATACGCTGCCTTCTGTCCCGAGGTGCGTTTCCACGGTGTTTGGGCAGCAGTGCCCTTGCTTCTGGAAGCGGTAGCAGGAAAGACGCTTGATGCACAGGAACTACTTCAAATGTGGTGGGAGTCCTCGGCGCGAGCAAGGGCGCGGGAAGGAAGGGTAAGAGGAACCGGCACGGCCCGCGGGATTCCCCAGGCGCCCGTCTGGACCGTCGCCGGTGGTGGATGGACCTTGCGGGTCCGGAGGGGGCTCAGTGAATGCGCAGGGCCACCAGCCACTGGAGCCCGTGGAACCGGAGCTGATTACCCAAACCATACAAGTTCCGTACGTTAATTGTTCTACAGTTATTTCAATTGAAATGCTGCTACGGTGCTGCAAAGTGACTGAGCTAGGTGAAACCCACGCGCAGTCTTCGAGTTTCAATCTTACCACATTTCTGGCTTTAAGTTATTTGTTGCTTTTTGTCTGTTTGTACATCTTGTCCCTAATTACCGCCAGCTATTAAGACGAACGCTTACCTCCAGCACGCGGCGTTTGCCAGGTTTGCCTTTTGTTTTGTGCTACTGATGGATGTGCCGAGAGGAGGTTTTGGGATTCCCCCAGAACCGGGGGAGGGTGATCAACTGCGACGATAACAGCAGCAGCATCGGGTCAGCTTTACCGGGGGTAAAAGCCTCGCAAAGTGCGGAAAAGGTAAGGAAAAGTGAAAATCAATTAATCAGGGACTGTAGTTTTTCTGTAGGGATTTCGTTAACCTTTTATCACCTGATTACATTTCTCTTTCATGCTGCTGTAGAAAATGGAAAGAAATGCACTC
>VXBH01006877.1:172135-190715 GCA_013400035.1 Rynchops niger | reverse complement strand
TTTTTTTTTTTTTTTTTTTTTTTTAAAAATGCTACTCTGTTGAAAATATAGTAATTAAAATTCTGAATATTTAAAAAATGTTCCATCTGGAGAGTAAATACAGAAAACAGTTCAAAAAATTCCAGTCTTACACTACAAACTATCCCCGAGTAAAGCTTTTATCTAATTTGAACACTTTTTTATTTCCCTGCAGTACTTCATATGAGAAGCGTATCTTTGTACTGTAGTGGGGATGCTCGACTAACAGAGTTGCTTCCTGAAATCCAGACAAATCGCAAGTCCCGCATCAGTCTGATCTGCTAAATGGAAAGCTGTATGACTGTTGGCTTGATGATAGGCCCATATTTCATGATTTAATCCTCTTTTCTATAAATATTGTATATATCTTAAAAATTAAACAAATCATGTAATAAACTACTAAAAAAAAGGAGACTTCAGAAAAGACGGAAGTACGCTTTTGAGCATTTCTTCCAGCTACTTTCCTTTCAACAAATGTTCTTAATAAAAGCCTAATCTGCATTGTTCCTCTTTATTGTCCTTTGCTTTTTCTCCCGAAGCTAAATGTGCCAGACGTCCTAATGAATTCATTAGACATAGATGCCAGAATTGGCTTTGGCTCTTCACGTTTGCTGACAGGTAATGGGCTAGAACGATTGACAGTCTCTGCAGATTTCTTACTGTGAAGGCAGGTTCTTTCATTTGAACGGATGACCTGAGCACGGGCTCCATCCGTGTCACCAGAGACGGCGCACAAGGAGAACTGAGCCAAAGGCGTTCCTTAGTGTTTTTCCTTTTCCTTCTTTGGACAGAAAGAGATGACGTTTGATTTTGCAGTTACTGTAAGCCAAGGATACTTTTGCCAAGGACAGTGTTTCAATAACAGGAAACACTAAATGATCTTGACACCAAAATGTAGACACATGAATTTTTCATGTGGAGCATCTTTACTGAGGTGTTGTATGATCGTCCCACAACACACCACAAATACGTTGCTTATTGAGGTAAAATAGGAAAGGCAAACTAGAGAGCACGGAATCAGATCCTAGAGTGTGACGCTGCCTTTTAAATTAAGTTTTGTTGTCAAAGTAGACTAATTTATTTGCATCCTTCCAGGCATTACTTCCCTCCACTTCCACCCGCAGTGAAAGTTTCCTTTTGACTGCTATGAAAGCGTAAGGATTTTTGTCTCACGACTCCAATTTCATCTATCCGATTTTATCCCGTTGGGATTAAACGCGGTTTTATAAATAGCAGTGAGAATATCTGGAGTCCTGTTTTGCACGTGGAGGGTGAAAACCCGGTGCGTGTCTGGACTGGCCGCGGCGATGGTGGCCAGCGTGGCTAGTTGGGCTCGTCCGTCGGGTGCTGGCAGCAGGACGTAAGGCAGCAGACGCGGCCCGCGGGGTGACACAGCTCGTAAGGGTTAATTGCTGCCCCTGGCGTAGCAGGGCGCGGACGGAGAAAAACCCTGCAAGGCACAGTCTGCAGTTCCAAGTCTCCTCGGGTGGCAGATGTCAGGATTTTGTGTGTTTGGGTCACGCAGGGACGAGGAGAGGGGAAAGAAAGAATGGGAAGGACGAACGCCAGCAATCCCACAGCCCCCGCCGTGGTGTGGAGTCCCGAAAGAGAGAAGTCTCTCGCTGCTGCCCCGCGTCAGAACTTAGGGCGAGGGAGTGTAAAGGAAAGCTGAACATCACTAAAGGACGACAAACGGAGCGTCTTCAACTAGTTCCTCTTTTCGGGGAGTCCTAATGCAGGAAATCACGAAGGCGGATCTACTTCACCGCCACAAGCGTGAAACTTACTGCTGAAGGCATCTTGACAGAGGCTCGCTTTTTCCAGTTCGTAAGAAGCCCTGCCTGGGGGAAACGCACCCAGCCTTCATTAGCAGGGATATGGGAAGGTTGAGGAAGTGTGTTTTAAACTGGAAGCAAAAACATTCCGTAGAGTCACAATTTTAAATGCTACATCTCCTTCCGTTATTCAACTTCTCGCATTCCTTTGACCTGTAAGAACTTCAGCTTTTCAGCTCGGAGAGTTTCGGCTGGTCTCCGTGCTCCCCGCTGGCCCCCGAAGGCTCGTTTGCACCCAGCAGCCCATTCCCAGGTTTCCAGTTCTTCCCGTCCTTGCCCGCGCGAAGCAGTAAGCCGTGCACATCCCGCCCGCGGGTCAGGGTTCCAAAGCAACAAACCCTTTTGCTTGCGTCACTTATTGCCCTGAATTTTCTCATTTTTCCTCCTCTCCAGATCTGTTCTTTTTTGTCAACTGTTCTGATTTCAACATTTCCTGGAAACACCGGAACAACAAACCCCATTTCTATTTATTAAACGAAACAGTTTGCGTCCGAAGGAGAGGTGCTTCACCCTCTCAAACACAGCGGGTAAACGGAAAAAAGACGAGGCGTACGTGCTTCTGTTCCTCACTCTGCTTCCAGGGCTGGACACACGGGGACTTCAGTAAAACACTGGACTTCATCAGCTTTAATAATCACTTGGTCAGAGAATTGAAACTGTCTACATTTCAGCAAAAAACACCAAAGAAATCAATAAGAAAGTAACTGTAGTAAAAATGAACTCTGTAGAAAACAAGCCTCCTAGGCATTTATCTGTGGTTTTGTTGTTTGTTTTCTTTTTACCATTTTCCTTAACTGTGTCCCCATTGCATTTTTTTCAGATCTAAATTCATCACTGTATTATTTTTTTAATCTGTGGTTTATCAGACACATTTCTTCTGGCAACATACTGTTGTCCGCATGATGGTGGGGGGCAAAGATTTAGCCCTGGCATATTAATTACAAGTAAAATAATAGAAGGGATCTTGTAATTTTTATTAAGCTCTTGAGTGGTAAAAACGTGGTGGTAGACTAGATGTGCTGCTCTCCATACGCTCTTCGCAAATTTTCTGTTAATATAGTTCAAAAATATGTATTGCGATACTCCGCCATCCCTGACGGATGTTCTTTTTAGTGAGATACTGAGATTTGCTGAGGTGGCTGCCTCAGTAAACCTTGGACTAGTCATCTGTTGGGTTTTTTCTTTTTAATTTACTTTATAAATGTGAGCGAGACTACTGGTGGTAAATGGTTTAGAAAGGCTCCATGGAACCTCAGGTCTTGCTAGCAATGTTCTCATGAATGCAGAATTTATTTGAGAAAAAAGCAGAGATCAATTCTTCATATTTTTTAAGTGTTACGAGCTGCAGTAATTGCTTGTCTTAACCCGAAGTGAAAAGTTTCACTCCCGCGCTTAGGTTCAGAGCGGGTGAAGCGGTTGCGCTGCTGGTGGGGGTAGGAGTTCTGCTGCCGGCAGAGTCGGGGCAGGTGGCAGGAGTCAGGCGTGAAACCCAGCCGTCACGTCCCCGGGCCTTCACCCAGCGCGTCATCGCAGAGGGTGATGGTGGAGCTCTGTCCATGACGCTGGAGAACATGCCAAATAAATTGCCGTCCCTACACAACTGCTGACGGAAGTTTAAGGTAGCTTGTCTCGCGGCGTTTTCAAAAACTGGAATGCACATTCTTTCTGACAATCCTAGGAAAGGTTATTAAGCGGCTTGGAGCAAGATTTGCTGGAAAATACAATCGGGGCACTAATTCACTAGCAGATTAATTTTGTAAGCTACATCCAATGGAAACGATAGATCTACCCTACCAATTTTTTAAAGTGAACTGCAGCAGGAAGCACCCATGAGTGATGCCAAATGGTGGAGCAAAACTACGAAAATTTTTCATTTTTCAAAAGGGAGATAACCGGAGCAGGCGTACCAAAGTGCACTGCATGGAATTGGCTCATGATGGTAATTAACAAACCCAGCAACTAAGTGTGCAGCCATCAATCATCCTACAGAATTAAAGAAAAATCAATTAACTATTTAATTAAAAGTCATATGATGACCTCAGTTATTCTGTTTAAATAAGATCATCGTTTCACTTCCCAGTTTAGAATTTAGACCAATTATTTAATTAAAATGCCAATGAAATATTGACCTAGTGAAACCTTTATTCTAGGTGTTTTAAATATAATTATCAAATTATCTTAATGACTACGTATCCCATGAGATAAGAACTCTGGTGTTCCTTTCATTTTATGAAAGATTTTTACTGCTGGTGTTATCCTTAAGCTTTTAGAGAGAGTTGTTTTCTGGCAGAAGGGCACTCCACCTGTTTTTATCATAGAATCATAGAATTGTTAGGGTTGGAAGAAACCTTAAAGATCATCCAGTTCCAACCCCCTGCCCTGGGCAGGGACACCTCCCACCAGTCCAGGTGGCTCCAAGCCCCGTCCAACCTGGCCTTGAACCCCTCCAGGGATGGGGCAGCCACAGCTTCTCTGGGCACCCTGTCCCAGTGTCTCACCACCCTCATGGTGAAGAACTTCTTCCTAACGTCCAATCTGAATCGACCCATCTCTAGTTTTAATCCATTCCCTCTAGTCCTACCATTACCCGACACCCTAAAAAGTCCCTCCCCAGCTTTCCTGGAGGCCCCCTTAAGATACTGGTAGGCCACTCTAAGGTCTCCTCGGAGCCTTCTTTTCTCTGGACTGAACAACCCCAACTCTCCCAGTCTGTCCTCATAGGAGAGGTGCTCCAGCCTCTGATCACCCTCCTGGCCCTTCTCTGGACACCTTCCAGCACGTCCGTATCTCTCTTGTAGTAGGGGCTCCACAACTGGACGCAGTACTCCAGGTGGGGTCTCACCAGAGTGGAGTAGAGGGGGAGAATCACCTCCCTCGACCTGCTGGCCACGCTTCTCCTGATGCAGCCCAGGATGCGGTTGGCTTTCTGGGCTGCAAGTGCCCACTGATGGCTCCTGTGGAGCCTCTCGTCCACCGGCATCCCCAATCCTTCTCCTCAGGGCTGCTCTCCAGCCGTTCATCCCCAGCCTGTATCGGTGCTTGGGATTGCCCCGACCCAGGTGCAGGACCCTGCACTTGGTCTCGTTGAACTTCACAAGGTTGGCATGGGCCCACCTCTCCAGCCTGGCCAGGTCCCTCTGGATGGCATCCCTTCCCTCCAGCCTGTCGACCGCCCCGCACAGCTTGGTGTCATCGGCAAACTGGCTGAGGGTGCACTCCATGCCACTGTCCATCTCGCTGCTCCTCCTCATATTTTTAGCTGTTATCTGAGGGCTAATCTTCTCACCTACAGCCCTCGTTCTCCATTTTCCTTCACTTTCCTCAGATGAGAAAGTGCACTGGGAGTGAGTTTCTACTTTTCGTTAATTCTTTTCTAAACTTGTTTGCTGCTGTGGTTTGTCCTTTGCTTACACACAAGAGGCATCTCGGTCCTTGGCTGAGTTCTGTCCCTGGTCTCTGGCAACTTCTGCTGCCCCAGATCATGATTTTGGCTCTGCAAGATGCTGGTAACGCTCATCATGCTGTTAAGTCATCTAGGTTGGTAGGTTTTGTTTAAACACAATTTGATTAATCTTAAATAGAATATTGTACTGTTTAAAATATATGTCAGCTACCGTGGTTTTGTGGTTTTGTATGATTGGTTTTTAATTTAAAGTAAAATACTTTTTTTTCTTTTCTTAAACTTCTCCAGGGGTTTGTAAATCTTCCTCTTGCACTTGCATCTCCCCATATTTCTGCTAGTAAAGGTTAAAAAAAAAATAACTTAATGTAAAAAGAAACATTGAAACTTAATATTCCTTGAATGCTTTCATGTCTATTGAGAAAAGACAGTGGAGGAGAGAAATCGAGAATATAAAATAAGGCAGTTTGTTGGCTGTCCTCTCTTGCTGCTGACATAGTTAAGAGAGTGGGGAGCAGTTTTACAGGATCACGCAGAGTCACTGTGTGAGAATTTACACTGACAGAGCGGAGACTGAGATGGGATCTGAGGCAGAAATTGTGTGCTGTGAGGGGGGTGAGCCCCTGGCCCAGGGTGCCCAGAGAAGCTGTGGCTGCCCCATCCCTGGAGGGGTTCAAGGCCAGGTTGGACGGGGCTTGGAGCCACCTGGGCTGGTGGGAGGTGTCCCTGCCCAGGGCAGGGGGTGGCACTGGGGGGGCTCTGAGGTCCCTTCCCACCCAAACCAGTCTGTGACTTTGTGATTGTACGATGGGTGATTGTCACCCTCCTGCCCTGGTGCACCCAGGTGTCTGTGACAAGGACCGTGTGTTTCCCCACCGCTGAGCTGCAGGTTTCTGCTGGCAGGAGGTAACCAGTGTTGTCCCCGCTGTCAGGGCTGGCAGAGAGGAACTCGGTCACGGGCTCTGAGTCATTCCCCGGGCATCCCGTGGCACTGGGACAAGCACAAACGTATCAAGTGGCGACGGGCTAGCGGCAGCTCGTCAACGTGGGCATTCACCACTACGGAGCCTACTGCAAGACTTTGAGCCGTCTTTATGCATTTCTCTTGAGTAAATTCCGGGCAATCTTCCTTTGTATGCATATGTTGAGGTATTTCTAATAGGCCCTGCTGATGATCATTCACGTGAGGGGAAAAAAGCAGAACATTTGGCAAACTCAGGCTCAGCGTCATCTTTAAGTGTCCTTTTATACTGGGGAAACCAGTATGAAGGTTCTGCTTTTGTCAGTGGTCACCAGTAGGATATTGGGCAGCACGGGCCTCGTGTAACGGTTATTTACTTGGAGAAATCCTTGACTCGGTAAACCGAACGCCATCGTTTCAGCGCACCGTCTGCCCCTGCCCCTCCGGCAGCTCCCGTGCCCCGAGGGGCCTCGTCCCTCCCGGCACCGGCCTTGGGCAGAAAGAGGGCAGCTCCCGCGTCAGCCTTACAGCTCCCGCTGCTGGCACAGGGAAGCGCCCATGTGGTTATTTTGTATTGCAAAACAAGCCTGAACTGTTTTACAAAGCTCTAAAACCACCAGCTGCTATCCGTGAGGACTTAGGCTTGGTGATGAATAATTGGAGCAGCGTCACGTATTTTTTAATATGAAGTTATTCGTTGAACGGACTTTTTAGTTTAGACTGTTAAAAATGGGGAAGATGCATAATGTGCCAGCTAAGTAGCTGACATATTGAAGGTCACATTAAATATTTACTGTGAACAAATTGAATATTACTGAGCGAGCCTGTGGGGACGGGAGGCCCCCATCCCTCAGTCCGTGAGAGCAAGCTTAGCATTCGGAGCGCTCCCTTCTAACGCTGCATTTGTGTCTAAAATACAATAGACATCACAGTACACAGACAGAGAGCTAATGATTTTTTTCTTTAAACAAAAGTCAATAGGAGTGTAAAATTTAGGTGAAGAGCTGAATTACGGTCACTGCATATACAAAGCGCACGCAGCAGTTGTTCTACCAGGAATATCCGGTGTCTATGCCACGGTAGACTTGGTCCTTCAATGCAGTTCACATTACAATTTGATGTCCTAACTAAATCTTGCCCACAGTGTATGTAGTTTTAATGTACTAAAATATACTTGAAATGCAATTAAATTGGTTGTCATGTGCTTTGCAACATTTCACATCCTCTTGTCTATCAATATGTCTTCTGGATACGCTCACCCTTGAACACTGTTAAACATCTTGTTTCTCTTAAGCAATCACAGTCAGCTGTTATATGTCCATTTTTATTTCACTTGTAGACCTTTATATTGCACCCTGTCATTATGTGCCGCTTCAGAATTTATTTTATAACGCTCAACTGTAAGACAAGGCCTGTATCTTGCAGTTTTCTGCACTAATCCAAAATGATGTACTGTGTGATTTAATAGACCAGGTCATGAGCCGGGCTTGGTTCTGCTGGCTGGAGTTTATTTATACTGCTTTAAAATGTGCGTTTATCCCCTTCATTTTTTCCTGCCTCTAAATGTCATGATCTTGTGATTCCACATTTTCATCATGACCGAAATGTGAAGTTTAAAGGTAATCATAGAATCGTTTTGTTTGGAAGAGACCTTTAAGATGATCAAGCCCAACCATTAACCCAGCATTGTCAAGGCCACCACTACCCCGTGTCCCTCAGCCCCACGTCTGCCCGGCTTTTCCATCCCTCCAGGGATGGCGACTCCACCACTGCCCTGGGCAGCCTCTTCCAATGCTTGACAGCCCTTTCCGGGAAGGAATTGTTCCCAATATCCATCCTAACCCTCCCCTGGCGCAACTTGAGGCCGTTTCCCCTTGTCCCCTGGCCTGTTCCTTGGGAGAAGAGCCCGACCCCCCCTGGCTACCCCCTCCTTTCAGGGAGCTGCAGAGAGCGAGAAGGTCTCCCCTCAGCCCCCTCGTCTCCAGGCTGAACACCCCCAGCTCCCTCAGCCGCCCCTCACAGGACTTGTGCTCCAGACCCCTCACCAGCTCCGCTGCTGTAAGATTAAAAATCAGTTTTATGATTTTTTTAACTTTAATTCTATCCTGGTCTTGGATTCTTGAAATGTGGTTTGGTTTGTGTTTGGTTTTTTTTTTTGTCCTGTCTAGACCCTGTTTCTCTAAGTTGCTTGAGGAACATCTGGCTGTGTTAAACTTGACTGGTTGCTTCTTTCTTTTTGCTTGGTTGTAAATATCTTTTTACAGGCACTGTTTCTGATGAGTTTTACTCTTTGTTTCTGTTAGTTTTCCGTTAGTTCTTGTACAATGAATTCCTACAAAAATTAGAAATCGGGTAAGGTCTGGCAGAGGCATCAATAGCACTGAAGGCTGCGGTTTACTTATCTGCTGACGATGAATGATCTGGGCTAGTTTCTGTGTCATCTAGGTAACAAAACTGCAAGCAAAGCAAAACAATAAATTATTTTCGTCATTGGGAGAAAACAAATTTTGCATGATGCATGTCCTACGTCTACTGACAAAAATATTGCTGATTTACTGTACTTTTTACTTTATATATGCTCATTTATTACTGTACACGAGACAGAGGGACGGGTTTGGGGGAGCAGGCTCCCAGTCCCCCCCCCGGTACCGGCCGTGCCGCAGGGACACCGTGGGACGTGCCGCTGGCCTCTGCCCCAGCACCCCCTTCGCCCCTCCTGGCCTGAGGCGCTTTCTGTGGTTTACTGCTCAAAATTTCATGAAAATTAATTTTATTTTTTCCCCCAAACAAGTGTTGTGAATGCACTTTCGTCTGCAACTTACTTAAATTTGCGTTATCTTCTGCTGTTTGGAACTTCTTGTTGGTGACGCTGAGCAACCTTTTCTCGCTGTTTCTGGAAGTGGTGGAAGCAAGACGTTCTCCTTTAAACCACATCCCAATACACAGTTGGGTTAAAAACTTCCACTTTTCTGTGGGTCACCATTTTGTGGCTTTTTTTTTTATCTTCTTCAAGAAACCAAAGATTTATTTAGCTAAGTCAAGGGTAGGGTTCTCATGAAATTGGGTGATTCTAGGAGCCAAGGATTAACAGGAAACTCTAATATGTTCTTTGGAAATAAGAATCGTTGAAATTTTAGCAATTTTCTATACCATTTCCTCACTCATTACCATCACTCCTAACGGAGTCTGCAGGAAGCTGCTTTCATTTTCAACAGTTCTTCTTCTATTTTAAGCTTACACTTAGATATTTATGTGCCTTCGTATTTTTCTTCATCATCTTACTATATAAAAGAAGGGGTTTTATTTGCTACATGGTTACTTTACTTTGTATTCCTTTTACCACTGCCATAAACTTTGATTTTGTAAAGTATTTTAGCGTATGCGCTCCGTGACAGATATAACATTGTATGAAATTTTATTGTCCTCTTTAAGATCGCGAAGACATCCTGGTAAGTGCAGTAAATTGTTTTAATGTATGGCAATGACTATTAAGAATGATACAGGACCATAAAGCAACGGGAACGGGTATTTATAGTGGAAAGTTTGGTGATGATTATCTTTCCCGGGGCGTGATGAATGGTTCAGCGTGCAAGAGGTGGCAGTTTCTCAGGGATAAATCTCTCGGGTGCCAGAAAGGCTGAGAGACAACTTTCCCACCCAAAGCTGTCCTTCTCTCTGCTCCGGCTGCTGGCACCGGCCGCCGGCAAAGTCCTTGGCCTTCCCGCGGCACTTTCCTTCAAGCGCGTGGGGATTGTGTTCGTCGGAAGCCTCGTGATAGGCTTTTTGTGTCATCCTTCCCACAAGGTGATACGCGTCTTGCTTTGCATGAAAATCTGCTCACATTTAAAGAATATTTAACTTAAGTAGAACTCTTCTGGATGAAGTTGTGACCTTGAAAACTTCTAGAACCGGTAGAGCTTTGTCGCGCAAAGGCCACTGCTTCTGCCATTAATCACCGTAGACTGTGCCTCCAGCTATTGTTGGCTTTTCAAAGTGAATTATTAAAGATACAGGAACATGAGAAGTATTTATTGCAGATCATTTTATCAAGCCAAAAGGGCAGGAGTCATTTTGTAGGGACTAGAGGAAAAGGGCTGTTTTTCCTGCCTGCATTTACAGTAGGCCCGTAACTGTGTGCTTTTGGAGTACGTCAGCGTAAAATCAATGTACTGTTTACGGAATAAGGGTTTGATAAACCAGCTGCCAATATTAGTGTCTTTATTCACAAAGGTATCTTCAGGGTCCGTTATTCCAGTGCGTGCAAGCTATGTCATCGGAGCTCTCCCTGCGTGTTTAAGCAGCTCTCTCTTCTATTTCTGTGTATTTTGGGAAGCTGCAGGATGTCATCCCAAACTCCGAGGGGCTATCTGTTAGATAAAGAAACAAATACTTGGCTGCCTTTTTATCTTAATTAAATCCTCATTGATGAAACGATGTATTGATTTATAGCTCACAGACATGCCAGGAACTCAGAGTTTTAGGCTGAAATGACAATACTAAAAATACTTTTTTAAAACAAAATTGAATAGTAATATTACTTTCCCAAAAGCTCATCAGTCTCTTTCTGTTGGGTTTAATTAGTTGAACGAAGGCCAGAAGAAAAAGAAAAAAGCGTAATCAGCAGTCGCAAGAAATACGTCATTTAAGTGGCAGATAAATATAGATAGTGAAGAACTTGTGAGACTGACCAAAGTGTGGCCCCTTAATGACGCGTGCCCAGGTCGCCGAGCGGGCAGATGGGATTTCCCTGGGGAAGGTGCGCACGAGAATGCTGGATGCTGCACTAGGATGCACCAATTAGGAATTTCCAGTAAAGTTCCAGAATTCCATTTGCTGGGAATTCCTAATCGGCGCACCCAATGGCCATGGCCATTGGGAACGGAGCCTTGGCGTGGGAGGTTGAGCGGCGGGTCACAGCTTGGTTCATCTATGGCTGAAGATGTGCACGTGCTCATTCAGCCGCAGGTCCTTCAGAGCCAGTACAAGTGCAAGTGCACTGTGCGGCAAAGGGAGGGCAGCTTCCTTCGGAAGGTTCCAGAACGGGCTGGTACCACAGAGATGCGTTGATTCCTGCGGATAAGTCTAGAGACGCGGTGAAAGCCATCACCGCTGACAACACAGTAAGTGTTTCTGTTTCTGGGAGTCCGGAGAGCCAAGAGGTAAAGGAGTCCAAGTGCTAACGACGTCGTTCCTTTGTGCGCCCATCGAAACTGCTCAGACGGCCTATGGCTGACACAGGTATAATATGTATATTTATTTTTGCTATCTCATCTTCGTTCTTGGTTGGTTGGATGTCATCAGTTCCTCAATTGGATGGTGTTTTTGCTCGTGGGCGCTTGTTGTCAATTATGGATGTAACCGTTCCCCAAAACATACTTACAATGCACTTTTTGTGAGTGACAAATCAGAAAGGTTTTAAACTTGCAGTATGTGGTAAACACAATTCATTGCATAACCGCTCCCAGGTGCTGTGCGTACAAGGATGCACCGACGATTTGACCTCGTGGAGAAGGATATGACCAAGGTCTGCTCTTGGTACGTGGCAAGTTTACAGAATTTTTGTGCCACCATTACGAACTTTATTCGGCCATCTGAAGTTCACGGCTCGGGTCTGTACGTGGATGGCCAGTGAGAATGTGCGTCTCATCTTTGGAACTAACTTTGCCAGTGGAGTATGACAGTATTCACAGTACGTGGCAGCCCTGGTGCGTTCGCTTCCCTGGCGGCGGGGTGGGAGCCGAGCTCCAGAGCTGCGTTGTGTGCGGTGGCTCACACGGCTCCGTTCCCTCCCGAAGGTACCTCCGCTCCCACCATTTGGCTGCCTTAGGAAGCTTCTTTTCGCTTCGTAGGTGTGGAATTGAAGCTTGTTTCTCCAGGATACTGCTACTAAGGTATTGCAAGGAAAGCAAATCGTATTTTTTTCCCTGGAACAAGTGGGAATCTTATTTTTCTTTCTTCTCAAGTTGCTAATTTGCATGTAAGGAGCTGTAAACAGATACTTGCAGATTTTTTTTTTTTTTAATCTGAAAACCCAATTAAGCATTGGCCAGATAAGCTGCTAAACCCTGTTATGAATAAACATGATTTAAAGTATTCCATACCTTCTCCTGAGAAGAAAAATTAGGAAGATACGTTTATTTGGACCTAGAAAGAGGACTGAAATGAGACATTGCAATACAGACATTGAAAGGAGATAATAATGATTTTATACATCTATAGTATTTTAAGGTGGATTTTAGCAATTGTTCAATATTTTAGCTTTTACAGTTGTTGCAGCTTTCCTGTGAATCCTGTGGTTTAATGAGGCCAGTACACAGTGCTGGGTGAAAGACGAGAATGCCGGTTTTCTGCGGGAAAGTCAAAGGCACATTAGTGAACTTTAGTTTCTCAGACAGCACTAGCGTAGGAGCCCCTCTTCCTACGGAGTCTAAGTACAGTGAAGTTCACTGCTTAATTACTGAGCTGGCAACAGCGCTGGTCTCTTCCAGAGCTTCATTAGAATGCTTTTCTCACTACCCAGCCATGCCTCTTGCAGCAGTGTAAGGGCACTTCTTCTTGACCTGCTCGTCAAAGGTATGTTTCTGCTTTACGCATTTTAAAATTGCTGTTGAGTCGCAGCTGAGCTTTTATTTCTATATGAGAGCATTGGTTTGGAGATGAGAACAAATTAATGATGAAGTTACCCAAAAGGATGAACAGTAGCACAAAGACGGCGAGGATGGTTGGAGACGGTGTCTCGCAGCCTCCTCTGGGCCCTTGGTGCCAAGGTCTGAGGTCTCTGATGGATCAGTGTTTCCCAGGCTGCTCCCAGGCGAGTGTGAGTCCGGGGAGTAGCCTTGGTCTGTGTTGGGATTTCGGGTTTGGGGAGGTAACGCTGGACGGTGTAAGCTGGGGACCGGCTGGGGGCGGGCAGCTGGGCCACGCTCGGGGCCAGGCACAGGCGTTAGATGTGCTTCGTGCATTGGGACGGGAATTCAGCCGGGTATTTAAACGGCATTACATGTACCTGTGGCGAAGCAGGCATCCAGATTGTTGGCGAATTGCTTCCTAGGGTACAGGGCAGGAGCCTGTATGAAACGTCCTGTTGCTGTGTTTAACTCGTGCTATGTATCGCGTGACAGGTTTAGGTACATCCTCAAACCAAGACAATAACCCAGGCAGGCTCGATTCCTGTGATCGTTATATCCTTAAAATATGGGAAAAAGTCTTGCATCTCGTAGAATCCCAGACTGGTTTGGGCGGGAAGGGACCTCAAAGCCCCCCCAGCGCCACCCCCTGCCCTGGGCAGGGACACCTCCCACCAGCCCCGGTGGCTCCAAGCCTCGTCCAACCTGGCCTTGAACCCCTCCAGGGATGGGGCAGCCACAGCTTCTCTGGGCGCCCTGGGCCAGGGGCTCACCCCCCTCACGGGAAGTTTCTGGAACACTTTGCTGGTTGGAGGACAGCAAGTGTGTTGTGTGACAAGCCTTTCAATTTTCTGAGAATTTTGCTCCTCAGAAACGGGAAGAGCGAAACACAGATAAAGTTGAGTCTGAACTTTGAAGTAAAAAAGTCCCCTCCTGTTGTTGTATTTGGTGGAGGATTTTAATTGTAACCAACTGTAGAATTTTTGTAGAACTAATCTAATGACTTTGTGTCATTGTTAGTAGATACGAAAAGGAGCTGATGAGAGTGGTCTGTCAGCAGAGAATTTCATTATAAATAAAAATCTGCCCTTCTTTTAGATAAGTGTGTATATCAGTATTAACAGGCATTTAGAATCTTGACTGTAATACTTCCTTCAGCCAGAGAAGGAAGAATGTCAGCCACTAATAATGCTTTTGAAGCAAAGTAATACAGAAAATATAGCGTAGTACTCCCAGAAGATGAAGGTGTGAGTTTTCCCATACATCATCTTAATGGCAGCATTGCCTACAGGATGACATGGGGCACTCCTTTCATATTTCATGACTTCTATTTGCCCAGCCTCAAAATGCCAAATGTGCCAGTGAACAGCACTTTAATATTCATGGGTTGCTGGGATGGCTCTGACAGCTGTCAGCTAGAAAAATGGCTTAATTAGAAAGAATCTGACTTGCGATTTCTTCTTCATACTCAGCCACATACACAAACACACAACCTATATCTCCACATTTGTCTTCTACAGAATATACAACGCGTGAGTGAGAATATTGTTTTCCCATTGCACTTGACTGTGTTGATTTAAAATGCATTTTCATTTATTAAAATTACAGAATAGCACCTTAATGGAAAACATGCTACAATCCAGGGGGAAAAAATCCTGATCAGCACTGAAACTAATGACTTAAAATTGTAAATATGATTAAAATAGCATGAATATTAATTTATGTTGTCAAAGAGACAAATACAACACTGAACTACAGGCAACTGTTTCCCGGGCAGCTGATTTATTTGTGTAAGAAATGGATGTTTGAAGGGATTGAAGAGGTAGTCAGAGTGTTTTGAAAGAACGGAGGTTCAGGTGGGGACGGTGTTCGTACTGAGGTATGGACTGCAGGAGGGGATAAGCTAACAAAAGCTTCGGGAAGTAACTGGATGAGTCCGTAAGGAAAATCAAAGGCAGTGTCAGAAGGGCGAAAGGAGGAAGCCGAGTGGAATTTCAGAATTATCCTAGTGGATGAAGCCCGCTGCGGTTTGAGGTTTTACAACTTCTCATACGCTGTAGAGAATAGGAAGGAGACCCGAACGGCGCGAATAATCTCAGCTGCTTCCAGTTCCTCCCGTAGTCATTGCGAGTGAGGCGGTGGTCGGAATGTGAGCTCGTGTTCTGGAGAAAGTGCGTTGCCAGGTCCCCACCGAAGGTCCTTGGTGTAAATTAGATGTACAAGTGTGGGAAGCGAAGCAGCTCGGCGTCTTCAAGGTGCATGTTAAATGATGAGATGCTTTTATGTCAGACGGCATGTATGTTGTAAATGATAGTATGAAAAACAGGCGGTAATTTCCTCTGCGCTGTGGCACGGAAGATTTTGACAAGGTTTCTGAGTTTCGTGGGTCTATGGGTAGAAGGACAAGAGCGGAGGGTCTGACGTGCAGCTTTACTTACAAGCAGTACGTGGGGATGGGAGCACAGTCTCCTTGGGTTAACTTCACTGTCTTTCCGTGACACGGAGAACTCCGTATTTGAATTCTGGACGGGTTTTGTTGCAATCGGAGCTCTGGTTCTATCAAAGCTTAAAGCGGACTGGAAAAGCTTTGTTATTTTTTTGCAATTAGATTTTAATTTAAATCCCATTAACATGTTAGATTAAAACATGAACAGGATTTAGATCCTTATCACTAGAATTTCATGAGTTCCACTGTGTTTCCAGCTCAAAGCAATAGCTAACTGCTACAGACTGTTGCAATTAATGGAATTTCTTCTCTGTACCTGAACCACAAACGTGAGAGACTTTTTTCAGTTTTGGGTCTCCACAAGAATTAAAATCCTGAGGCCGAGTGCAGGTTTCGTGATCCAAACTGCATTAGAGATAATGAAATATAAACACTTTAAAGCCGCCTTGAGGCCAGGCCGTGGCTGCGTTTCCCCGGTAGCTCTGGCAGCGCGCTGGGGCTCTGCGGAGGCCGTTTTCTCTCTGCATCTTGTTCGGCGCTTGGTTTGGTCCTCGCATCGCGTGTTCTGGAGTTCTGAAGGAGTTCTGTGAAATCACGCTCTCCCGTGCAGGCAGATTGTGAAACGGGATGTTCTTGCCGGTTGCTGACCAACAATACCTTCCCCGCTAAATTCACAGTGCAATGTCTACAGTCAGGAATCAGCTGTTAGAGCATCCTAATGGCTCAGCAGCAGTAGTCGTACGTGTGAAGGTGTTCTGAAGGACAGTTCGTTGCATAGGGGGCTCTTCGTCACTTCTTGTCCTCTCCCGCCGCGCAGAGGTTGCCGCGTGGGGCCGACGCCGGGCGGTGGAGACGTTCTCGGTGGTGGGCGAGAGCTCTGCTGCGGCGGGAGTCGGGGAGCGAGAGAGGCGCTCTGGAGGGCTCGCTTCACGCGGGACCCGTTTCCGAAAAACGAATAGACGTTTTCTCCAATCCGCCCGCGGTCAGGGAAGCACGCGCTTGTTGGGAAGACATACCCAGCTTCCTTAGCGTCGGAGGGAAAGGTGCGGCGTCTGAACGGTCTTCGCTTCTGAGCACAAGACGTGGCACGGCGCAGGATCCATGCCGGACTCTCTCTGCGGTTGCAAAGTCTGCAGAAGCAGCTGATGTGTTCGTTACCTCGGTGTGACGGCCGCGCAGTGGGCGTTCGTCTGCCCTCACAGTCATTCCCGCTTCCCTGAGTCACCCACAGCAGGTTATTTGGGCTTTAGGGTTCTAATACGTGGTGGTGTGGCTTAGAAAAATGGTTTGGTTTTTTAATTACGCTTATCCCCCGTAAAAATTACTTTCCGAAGAGAGACGTTTGGCTTGTTGCCGGCATGTATTTTACCACAAGAGAACCTTTACTGAATGTATTCACTGTGGTCAGTGCCGCAGGGAGCGAGGGACACCAGGGAATTGATTGTTTTTATTAAGAAATAAACATGAAGATTCATAAATAATGCTGAGGGGAGCCACAAAATACTGGCTGAATGTTTCCATTCATCAATAATTGTTGTTACTTCTGGACTTAAAAGCTGATCCTCTAAACACTTTCGTGCACGTATATATAAATTCAAATGAACTGCCATTAACGTCAGGAAGAGTCCTCATAAAATTATACATGCATAAGCTTTGCAGAAGTGGCATTTCAGGTTATTCGTATTCTAGATGGAAAGCAGAGAATTAACTTCCACCTGGCATTAGCTGAAATTAAGCCATGGCTTTCTCTGAAACGCAAGTGATTTATATCAGCTGATTTTGTTCCTTAGAAGTTTCTAGGTTTGACGATTATCAAAATTTGCATTTAGCCAGTCAGTATTAGCAGTAGTCAAGATCAAATCTGCGCCGCAGAGATGGGAAGTCAAGGAGGTTATAAAGGTGCCGAGGCGACTGTATTTATCTGGGGATCCCAAGTACGCGAGTATTTCCCTGCCTTTTCACATAACAGCTCTGTGTTACATAAGTAAGTCCATTACATTCCAGAGTGATATATTAAAATTCAAAAAAAACCGCTGCAATCCCACAGTTACTGTTGTCTGACGCAAGATGATCAAGACATTTTTCAATGCCATGGCACTTTTGAATAAGGAATACTAATCAGACTCTTCCATCATGTGGATGAGGAATGGGTCACGAGAGAATGTAACGTTCTGGGGTGACGTGCCTTTATACAACAGGGACAGCTCTGAGAAATTCCTCGGTGTGCCAATATTTCTTAACATGATTTGCCCGGAGCTGAAGTCAAATTTATTGTAATCCTGCGCAGCTGGTAAATCTGCCGTCAGCCTGTCATTTCCATCAGTAAAGCCACCTTTCCCCAGGTGGCAGTCCCTAAATCCTGTATTGTATGTATTGATCGAGTCGCAGATCACTTCACCTCTGGCCTTCAGTATCTCATAAAGGACCAGAAAGAATTTGTTTCTTCCTCAAAAAAGGGATGTTAAATTTAAATCATGGATAACGTATGATGAAAGAAACTGCGTACTGTTCACACGGGTTGTCTTTAATGTGGTGCACCTTATTTACTTCTCTTGTGAATCAAGTTTAGCAATGTGTGGGCCCCTTTCATGAATTTCTAAGTGATTTTGTTAAAAGAAGTAGTAGACTTCAGTGGAAGCACTTGAACTTGACATTATAATCTGGCAGGTTCCCTTTAGAGCCTGTGGTCTAAACGGAACATTTCAATGGAACGTTGCGACATGTTCAGAAAAGAGCAGGAAGGCGAGGGGAGGAAAGGTTGGACTCGCTGCTGGGGTGCGATGTGTAAAAAGACATCTAAAAAGACCTTAAAGTGATGGGAAATACACTGGAATTTTGCTCATTTTCAATTAACTATAAGCTGATTTCAGTGTGTCTAGAACCAGTTGCAACAATCATGGGCTGAGGGGAAGAAGAGGCTGCACCAGCGAGCGGTAAAACCAAAGCGCACAAAAGCTGTTCTGAGAGCAGCTGCTCAGCACAGGGACGTTTGCGCGTCCCACATCGCGCCCACATTTCCATCAACCTTCTGTCTGTCTTCATAGTCCTGCGTTATACACGTGCTCAAGTTTGATGTTCACAGAACCACAGAGTCTCCGTGGTTGGAAAGGACCTTTGAGATCATCGAGTCCAACCCAACACCCTACAGTCTCTGCCACTAGAGCATGCCCTGAAGTGCCACATCCAGACGGTTCTTCAACACCTCTAGGGATGGGGACTCAACCCCCTCCCTGGGCAGGCTGTCCCAGGGCCTGACCACTCTGTCAGTCACGTCATTCCTCCTAATATCTAACC